>AWOL01S0164712.1:17426-31662 GCA_000715115.1 Nicotiana otophora | reverse complement strand
CCAGTTCGAGACCTGCAATCATGGCCTCACACTCGGCCTCATTGTTAGTCAATTTCACAATTCTAATAGATTACCTAATTACGTTACCCGTGGGTGGCTTCAACACGATGCCGAGTCCGGAACCTTTTGCGTTCGAAGCACCATCCATAAAGAGGGACCAGATCCACGAGGAGGTCCTTGAGGTTGACAACAATTCCTTTTCGACTTCAGGAATTAAGGCCGACATGAAATCGGCCACGAAGTCTGCCAAAATTTGATATTTGATTGCGGTTCGAGGTCAGTATTCAATATCGTACCCACTAATTTCCACGGCCCACTTGCCCAATCATCCCGAGAGCTCGGGTTTTTGCATTATGTTCCTCAATGGGTAAGTAATCACGACACATATGGGATGGCATTAAACATATGGCCTTAACTTCCTAGAGGTACTCAGCAATGCGAGCACCAATTTCTCTAGGTGAGGATACCTCGTTTAGGCCTAACCTAGAGTCCTGCTAACATAATATAGGGAATTGTGTACCTTCTTCTTCCTAGACTAAGACTCCAATCACCGCTTTCTCGAATACTACTAAGTTCAGGTACAACTGTTCGTGTGCCTTCGGAGTATAAAGTAAATGCGAACTCGAACGGTACCTTTTGAGTTCTTCTAAAGCTTGCTTGCACTCCGGAGTCCACGAGAAGTTATTCTTCTTCTTCAATAAATAGAAGAACTGATGGCTCTTATCGGAGGACCTTGAAATGAATCGACCCAAGGCAGCTATGTGCCAGGTTAGTCTTTGAATGACATTGGCATTGTCCACCATGGTGATGTCTTCTATGGCCTTGATCTTGTCAAAATTGATCTCGATTCCCCGGCGAGACACCATGAATCCGAGGAACTGCCTAGACCCGACACCGAATGCATTTTTCTCCGTGTTCAGCTTCATATTGTATTTCTTTGGTATGTTGAAGGTTTCATGCAAATATTTCAAATGGTCCTCTGCTCGCAGGGACTTAACTAACATGTGATCAATATAAACCTCCATTGATTTTCCTATTTTCTCTTCGAACATACAATTTACTAGGCATTGGTAAGTGGCACCATCGATTTTAGTCCAAATGGAATTACGTTACAACGATAGGTGTCATATTTAGTGATGAAGGAAGGCTTTTCCTAGTCACCTGAATCCATCCGTATCTGGTTGTACCCGTAATAGGCATCGAGAAAGCGGAGTATCTCGTGGCCAGCCATCGCATCGATCATGCGATCGATGTTAGGAAAAGGCAAAGAGTACTTAGGGAATGCCTTGTTCAAGTGTTTGTAGTCTACACACATTCTTAAGTTATTTCCCTTTTTAGGTACTACCACTACGTAACCAATCCAGGTACTTCACTTCCCAAATAGGAACCTATTTTAAGGAGTTTGGATACCCCGTCTTTGATGAATGCATGCTTGGCTTCGGACTAGGGTCTCCTCTTATATTTAATCGGGTGAATCTTCGGATCTAAGCTTAACTTATGAGTAGTTATATTTGGCGAAATCTCTGTCATGTCAAGATGGGACCAAACGAAATAATCCACATTAGCTATAAGAAATTTAATGATTGTTTTCTTGAGCTCGGGAGTACCCGTGCCTAGGTATACCTTCCGATCAGGCATGTGCGTAATCAATATGACTTGCTCCAGCTCCTCAACTGTTGACTTGGGGGCATCAGAATAGTCAGGGGATATGAAAGACATGGGTAATCTGTAATCGTCCTCCTCGCCCGTCCCCTATTTTTTTTTGTTAGGTCGGAGCCGATGTCGGTGATTGATATTTGTTTTCTTCCTTGGTGACCGAACATGGGTTCTCGAGAGTGTAGATATCGGGACCACCTCATCGACCGCGAACATCTCTTTTGTAGTCGGTTGCTCTCCGTAAACTGTTTTGATCCCTCTTAGTGTGGGGAGTTTCAACGCTTGATGCAGTGTTTAGGGTACTGCCCTCGTGTTGTGAATCCAAGGCCTCCCGCACATAGCATTGTATCTCATATATCCTTCGATCACATAGAACCTTTCTTCTTGAACGGTTCTGATAGTGTTTACCGCTAGGGTTATCTCCTCTTTAGTGGTCTCACATGCCATGTTTAACCTGTTTAAAACTTGGACTGCAGGCACAATTTGGTCTTGTAGACCCAGTTGTTCCACGACCCTCGATCTGATGAATTGGCCGAGCTACCTGGATTAATTAACACACGCTTAACTCGAGATTTATTTATAATTACAGATATTACCAGTGCATCATTGTGTGGTTGCGCCATGACTTTAGCATCCTCATCGTTGAAAGATACGGTTCCCTCCGGTACATAATCTCGAGTCCATTTTTCTCTTGTAATGGACGCTTTAGTGCGCTTTAACATTGGCCCATGGGGACGTCAATCCCACCAATGATGATGTTGATGATGATATGAGGCTCCTCTTGCTCAATCTGCTCGTTGGATTCTCTGTTCCTGAAGTGATTTCTGGCTCGATCACTCATAAATCCTTGGAGGTGTCCGTTATTGAATAGCCGGGCTACTTCTTCCCTCAGTTGTCTGCAATCTTCGGTTCTGTGGCCGTGAGTGCCATGATATTTACACATTAGGTTGGGGTCCCTTTGGGCATGATCAGATTGTAACAGTCATGGCCACGTAGTATCTTTGATGCGTCTGATGGCTGATACGATGCAGGAAGAATCGACGTTGTAGTTGTACTCTGATAACCTTGGTGCTTTCTTAGACCCGATGGGTCTATCAAAGCCGTTTTTGCTCATGAGTCCTCGGTTATTATGACCTTGGTCGCTTCTTCTTTCACTTCTCACAGTGTTGTGTCTAGACCCATTACCCATTCGATCTCCATTGTATGGTTGGTAACGGTCTCTATTCGATCTCGGTTCATGATCAATGGACCTTTTAGGGTCTGTCGCTAGTCCTGATGGGATAAACGAACCCGAAAGGGGTCCTAGACTGATCACATTCGACCCTGATTTTGGAATGATACCGGTTATGGACGTCGGGCCAAGTTACCGCCGGGTATTCTATCAAATTTTGCTTCAACTGCTGTAAAGCCAATGAGCTTCGGGGATTGAGTCCTTGGGCGAAGGCCTGAACGACCCAATCATATACGACCGGAGGCAGATCCATCCATTTCATTTGAAACCTCGACACGAATTCCCTGAGCATCTCGCTATCTTGTTTTTTACCTTGAAAATGTCTGCTTTTCCTTTGTAGACCTTGATGGCCCTGATGTGCGCTTTTACAAAGGCATTTGAAATCATAGGAAAAGAGTCAATAGAATTAGGGGGTAAGTTGTGATACCACATCATAGCTCCTTTCGACAAGGTCTCTCCGAACTTTTAATTTCATCATTTTCCTAGTCATTTACCTTGATGACGCACATATAACAACTCACATGTGCCTTGGGATTGGTTTTCCCATTATACTTTGGAATTGCGGGCATACGTAACTTATTTGAGATCGGTTTTGGAGCTGCGCTTAGAGGGAAAGGCTTTTGGACAAATGTTTTGGAATCCAGGCCCTTCAGTATTGGTGGTGCTCCCAGGATTTGGTCGACCCTGAAATTATAGGTCTCCACTTCTTTGTCGTTGGCTTTAATTTTCTTTTCTTTTTTGGACAAATTCTTCACCCGGACTTTCTGTGGCCGGTTCATTTCTGCGGGCAATTTCCTGAGACGATTCGGGATCAACTTTGCTGGGGGCTCAGCTTTGGTTTTGCAACTAGGCTATCGTTGTCGGTTGAGCCTGTAATATTTCGAAGATCACGCGGAAGTTAATCCTGTCACCTTAGCCATCATGTGTAGTCCAGGCTATCAATCGGGTTCCCTCGCGAATGCTTTTCGGGGTCAGTAGGTAAGTTTGCTTCTATCGCCATGTTTAATTTAGCATCGATCGCATCATCGACCGGGACTCTGTTGGGGTCAGCACGGGGCACCTCATTGCTGGGTACCATGTTTTTGTTTTCTCCATGGTGGCCAGACTCACCATCCACATTCTAATGGGCAGATTGGGAGTACGACATTATTAATCTGACCTAAACTTAAAAGCTCAAATTAATCTCTCATGTATTGCAAAGTATGCCCATGCATTCATTGTCAGCAGTCAATGCACAATATCTCTTGTGATCAACAAACTTCATAAGCTCATGGCGAGAGTTTTCTGGAGAAATTCAGTAGATGGGAGGAGTAGACATTGGGCTTCTTGGAAAACTTTATACTTTCCATATGAAGAGGGGATTATAGGATTTGGATCAATTCATGATGTGTCTAAAGCCTTATTTTGCAAGCTATGGTAGAACGTTAGAACAAAACCATCTTTGTGGAGCTCCTTCATGAGCCAACAATATTGTAAGAAGTTGAATCTTATAGTAGTTCCTTGGAGAGATGGTTCACATGTGTGGAGGAATATACTAGAGTGTAGGGACTACATTGAGCACCAAATTATATGGTAGCCAAAGATGGGATCCTCTTTATTTTGGTTCGAAATTGGACTGAATTGGGTGCCCTATATTTCATCAGTCCTCCGGATTGTTTTGTGATGAATCTGTCCTGAATGTATGTGAAGTGATGCAGAATGGGAGGTGGGATACAAATAGGTTAAGGGAGCTACTACCTGAGGAGTTGGATGACCATATTCAACAGAACATCAAGACACCAGTGGATCTTTAGGTACTGGACAAACCATATTAGATGCTTGAAACAAGGGGAGAGTTCAATGTTAAATCTGATTGGGAATATGTAAGGAGGAGAAAGAAACCATGTAATACATATAGGATGATTTAGGTGAAGGGATTACCCTTTAAGATTTCATTCTTTATATGGAAAGTTTGGAAGAATAAACTGCCTCTTGATGATTTTTTCAAAAGATTGGGTTATTTAATGGCTTCAAATATGTTGGTGCTGCGTGCAACTTTAAAAAGAAACACTCTCTCATTTGTTCTTCAACTCATATGATGCCAGGAAAGTGTAGTAGTATTTTCTATCATGTGCAGGAATAGCTTTTGATGGATTGACATTCCACCAAGCTGTGGTGAAATGCTGGACAGTGCATGTCATCCTAAGATTGCAACCAATACTTCAAGCTTTACCATCGATCATTATTTAGGAGTTATGGAAGAGGATAAATTATTATAAATATGGAGATGCAGTATCAGTTATAGGGTCATTTACTAGATATCATCCACTCTTCAATATCTGGTAAAATTCAGAAAGCCAAGCCTGCAAAATATTCCACATAAATGGTAAGACTTGATACATATGATGGAACAATATACTCCTACATTTAAGTTCACTAAAATATTGTGGGAGTTCCCTGAACATGGGTGGATAAAAGTCAATATTGATGGGGCATCGAGAGGCAATCCAGGTAGGAGTTCGATTGACTACGTATTAAGGAATGAAAAAGGAAATATTGTGTATGCATGTGGCAAGGAAATACCACAAGGTACAAATTCAGAAGCTGAGGTGAGAGCCATTTTATAAGCATTGAGATATTGTGTGGAGCATGATTATATCCTTATTGATTTGCATACTGATTCGACGGTTGTCAAAAATGTAATACAAGGAGTGTGGACTTCACCATGGTCTATGGCAGTGTATTTGGAGGAAATTAATGAGTTGATGAAGCGATGTCATTTGAAAATTTCTCATACACGCAGGGAGGTTAACCAACTGGCAGATCACATAGCTAACCATGCTCTATATACATGTGAAATTGAATGCCACTGCTTTGGAGATCTAGACATTAAAGGGAGAAGGATTGTGAATAGTGATAAGTTACAATGCCCATACATAAGAGTAAAGGTTTCAAGAAGCTATGAGGTGAGGAGGAAAGGAGTAGTAGGAGTAGGTTGAAATCTGTGAGCACAATGGATCATCACACTAAAATCCTTATGGAGGAGAGTATGGGGATCTTTTTTTTCACGAACCTAGTTTTCTTTTTTGCAGGAAATGTTACTGTCTCCATGACCTATTCTTTGAACAACTTCCATTTGATGGTATTAGTACTATGTACTTATTCCAATGGAAGGTAAGCAACAGTAGGCACAAGCATAGAACTGGGGAATCAGAAGAAACATCTAGGTTATTACGACCTCATTGGGGAACTTTGTCATGTAACTCTATATGAACACTGTTTCATTAGGTCAAGCATGGTAATTAACCTAGCAAGCAATTGCAAGATACAATCTTCAAGAGATGATACACACAAGAACAAAAAATATGCCAGATGGACGAGATAATGTTTTTCAATGGTTTCTATGAGAGATTTGGATAGGAATGCATGGACATGGGTACCATTAAAAACAATTAGGACGTACATGGAATATATTCTAGGAGGAGCCTCACATTTTCATGCAAGTATCAGGTTCGAAATTTGGAAGCAAAATGGCAAAGGCAACATGAACATCATTTTCTGGGTAGCAATGGAAGCATTCTATAATGTCTGCAGGACTCTATATTGTGCTACATCAAATGATTGTAGCTTATCTACACATGTGGTGCATTCTTATGGAGTGGACTTGGATTACACGAGCACTGGTATCAACATGAAGATGGCCAAATTGGCAAACAAAACTGTGCAAATGAGGAATATGGCTGCAATTGTAATAGGCTAGTTTTTATACATGTCTTTTATATTCTTACTAGGTCAAAATGTAATATCAGTTTTGGGTATCATAGGCCCAAAATTGGTAATAGGAAGCATGTATTTTACATATCTTATGGTCTTACTCCTTGTAAGACAACATGCTACATATTTTTCTTTTTTATTTTTATATATAAACACTAGCCTAGGCACATTGCCTAGTGAATTTAAAAAAAAAAAATAATATCATGAAGATAAACCCCTAAACCCTAAACCCAAACTTTCGACGTGAACAGTACCGTGAAGAGTGCCGTGAACAGTGCATGCGAGCTACTGTTCATCGCGAAAAACTGAAGCTTTGAGCTTCAAATGGCCACAATGGCCAGTGGCCAGCCATCTTTGTCGGCTGGTCAGCCCTTCCCCAGCATCGCAAAACAACATACAACAAAAAACTCCAATCCAACCCCCCTAGATTTCTCAAAGATTTTGAAACCAAATACGTTAAATCCTCCAGCGTTGGCTACTGCTGCAAATTCAGTGCAGCCCATTCCGATACGACGATCTACTTTCTTGAATGGTCATCCAGTTATTAGATTCACAGTGGTGGAAGTCAAACGGATGAATGTTATTGAGGTTCTTCAGTATGTCGTAGTCGGAAAACTCTCATATGGATCTCCGGAGATTCATGAACTTCGCCGAATCATACCAACACAGTGTGGCATCAAAGGGGAGTGCAATATCGGATTTCTTAGAGATCGTCATGTGTTAATTAGATTACCTCTATGGCAAGACTTCCTCGATTTCACATCAAAGAGTACATACTACATCAAATCCAAAGATGGGTACGAATACCAGTTGCGAACTCTTATTTACGATGCAAAATTTAAGGAGGGTGAAGAAACTCCAATGGCGATGACGTGAATTTCTTTTCCGTGACTGCTGCCTACGTTTTATGTAAAGGAAACTCTATTTTCCTTAGATACAGATGTGGGGAGGCCCCTGTGTCTTGATGCGGCGATGATAAACAAAACTAGGCTGAGTTGAGCGAGAATAAAAGTTCTAGTTGATTTATTGGCCGAGCTACCTAAGAGGATACGTCTGGACATCGATGATGAATTTACTGGAGGGGTAAGAACAGAGTGGGTAAAGGTTTACTATAACATGTTGCCAAAATATTGTAAGCAGTGTAAGCTTCAAGGCCACAATGAAATCGAATGTTGGCGATTGAACCCCGACCTAGTCGAAAGTCGAAGCAATGACAAGAGAGCTTCTTCTTCTACATTTCATAATGTCACAGCTGCAGTGGAAGACCAGGGGAAAACAAAGAAACGTAATTCCCCTTTAATGATTCTCACGAGCGGAAAAGTTGTTGGGAATGTGACTAAAACTGGGCAAGAAATCGTGCCAGTTGAGAAGATTACTCAACAGGTGCAAACAACTAATAAATTTGCAATCATGGAGATAGATAACAATGAAGATAATGAGAAGAATCAGATTGTTGTGATAGAGGAAAATGCTCAACAAAATGGACATCATAATCTTAAGGAAAATAGGATTAGAAATCCTGCAGCACCTGGCAATACGTCTGGTAATGGCAAGGAACTATGTAAAGAAGTTAGGAATAACCGTGGCAAGAATGTTGTTAATCAGAAGGAAACTCATAGAACTAATGTTAAAGAAATAATCTCAGTTAATCAAGGTGAAGAGCAACAGGTGCAAATGGGAAATAAATTTGCAATATTGGAAATTGAGGGAGTTGGGAATGAGGATACTAATGTGATGCAGAAGCAGACTCAAAAATATGTTCCTAAAACAGTTGGAAATCTAAATCCAGCAACTCCAGTGTTTAATCCTAACTCATATGGGATTGGATCAACTAATGGTCGTAAGGATACTACTCTAAGTGAGAAAGCAAAGGTGACAGCTGCAGCAAAGGAATCAACTGCTCATTGGGTCCAAAGAATTTTCAAATACAATGCAGTGAGAATTAACACATCATGCCAGGACATACCATCACAAGACACCTTGGTTGATAGGGAATTGGCCAAAACTCCCGACAATCTAACTAAGGGAACACCGTTTCCTAAGGTGAATGAGAGAGCTCAATGGAGTGGAGTAAGGTTATGGTCTAACCAAATAGAGGAGGTTTCAGATGAAGGTGAAGCTCCAAATGGAGCACCAGTTGATGATGAACCAGCTGACGATGATCAAGAGGGAGAAGAGCAAAGTGTAAATGGTTATCCCATTATTACAGCTAACAACAATACCGATGTTAATACAAACAATGTTAATGAGGAGTCAAATGTTCACGAAGCTGGCAAGGACAAGCAAATTGCAACAAATGGTAATGGAATTGATATGGAGAAGTTTGCAGGAAGAGGATCTGATGCTGTAGATCCAGGTGGAACAAGGGAGATTACAATATCTAAGAAAAGTGTTGTTGCTAACTTAAAGGTACTTACAAATACTGGGAATGAGCTACTGCCTACTGCACAACCTGCAGATGCACCTAGTACTGCTCCATTGGAAACCACACAACTGAAGCTACAGAAGAAAGGAGAGGATCAATCAGTGGTACCTAAACCTCACAATATAAATTCTATGACTCTATTGGGGGTAAGGATGCCAATGATGTAGATGAGAAAATTAATAGAATAGGTAAGGATATGGATCAAGAGTCTACTGCCTAGAATTTTCAAAATGTAGCAAGTCAAGGTGACCTATCACCTAGGCATATGAAAAAGGCTAAATCAGTAGCAAAAGGAAGGAAAAGGCAGTAGAAAGATAACAACACCGTGCACACACGTGGTGTACAAACAAGGAGGAATCTAACCAAATCAAACAATCAGTGATGGATGCTCTTATTTGGAACATATGGTCAGTTAATACACAACAAGCCTTTAAGAGGTTGATCAAAATGCATAGACAGAATCATTATGAATTTATAGGATTAATGGAGCCAATGCAATAGGCTAAAAAACTGGAAAGGTATAGAAAACAAATTGGATTTGCACAGGCAAGTACAAATTTGTCAAACAAGATTTGGACTTTTATAGATGAGATATTTGATGTTACTATTATGTATAACATGGTGCAGCAACTGACACTAAGGCTCATTCATTCTGAAATACATGTAGAACTGGTTCTTACTTTGGTATATGCTAAATGTGATGCCATCTAAAGAATAGAGTTGTGAGACTCAATATATGCAATGACACGGGATATGACTGTGCCATGGCGTGTAGGTGGAGACTTTAATGTTATTTGGGATGAAGAAGAAAAGTATGGTGGTTTGCCAGTGTCTTTGAACGAAACTGATGACTTTCAATATACATTAACACTTGCAACTTATTTGATCTTGGCTTCAAAGGTAGTATTTTCACTTGGTGGAATGGGAGGGCAGAAGAAAACTGTATTTTCAAGAGGTTAGATAGATGTCTAGCAAATGTTGAATTTCAGCATACCTTCCCAGGAATTGAAGTTACACATTTATTAAAGATAGGCTCAGACCACAGTCCTATGAAACTAAAGTGTGATATAGAGATTCCTCCAGTGAAGAAACCTTTCAGAATTCTTAATTTCTAGGTCGAGCATGAGTCATTTAAGGAAATTGTGAGAGAGAACTGGAAGGAAGATTTTAGTGCAAGACCATTTGTCATGTTCAATTATAAGCTGAAGAAATTAAAAAAAAAGACAATGTCAGTGTGGAGTAGAGCAACCTATGGCGACATTTTTCAAAAGATTGCAAGCTTGGAGTAGGTAGTATTGGTTCATGAAGCACAATTTGAATCTAATCCTACCAAACTGAACAGAGAAAGATTGCACAAAGTACAAGCAGAGTTGATCAGATTTCTTACCTTGGAGGAAAAATATTGGAAGCATAAATCAGGTATGGCTTAGTTCAAAGATGGTGACAGGAATACCAAATATTTTCATACTCAAGTCAAGGGTCGAAGGAAGAGGCTGTATCTCAAAAGGATTCAAAAAAGTCAAGGTATGTGGATAGAAGAAGATGAAGAAATTATTGTGGAAGCAGTTAACATTTATAAAGAATAGTTCAAAGAAACCACTATGCCAACTTCATTTCACATTTTAGATCGAGTGCCAACACTGGTTGATATGGAGCAGAACTCAGAACTAATGAAGCAACCAACAAAAGATGAGGAAACAAATGCAATATTTAGTTTGAATGGAGATAGTGCAGGGGGACTAGATGGATACACATGCAGATTTTATCACTCATGTTAGGACATAATAAGGGATGAAGTATTTGACATGGTGATAGCATTTTTCAATAGCCATGAATTTCCAAAATGAGTGACTCACACTAACTTGGTCCTACTCCCAGAGAAAAAAGAGGTGACTACATTTTCTAATTTGAGGCTAATAAGTCTTAGTAACTTTACCAACAAAGTGATATCAAGAGTGTTACATGAGAGGCTAGTGGGACTACAACCTAATATTATATCTGAAGAACAAGCTGGCTTTGTGAAAGGGAGGAGCATTGTTGAAAATATATTTCTCACGCAGGAGATAAATATATATATAAGACTTAGAACTAAGTTGGAACAAATGTAGTTATGAAGCTTTATATGACTAAGGCATACGACAAGTTATCTTGGCTTTTTCTTACTAAGGTGCTTAGGAAGATGAACTTTGCATAGAGATTCATTGGCATGCTTTTTGGCATTGTCTCAAATAACTGGTATTCTGTTCTTATCAATGGCCAGGCACATGGTTTTTTCAAATCATCGAGAGGAGTCAAACAAGGAGATCCATTGTCACCTACATTATTTATCCTAACTGCTGAAGCACTGTCGAGGGAGTTAAAATGCTCTACATTTGAACCTGTACTTTTGTATCTTTGGCCTACCTAAATGGAGTCCTAAAATAAATCATCTAGCCTTCGCAGATGACACTATTATCTTCTCTTCATCTGATGCTATTTCACTTCGATTAATTATGGAAGTGTTAGGAGCATATGAGGCTGCATCTGGGCAGCTTTTGAATAAGAGCAAGTCAGTTGTTTATATACATCACTTAACAGATGTAGAGGTAGAAAATAAAGTGGAAAGGGTCACTGGTATCAAAAGGCAAGAATTCCCATTCATGTACCTAGGTTGTCCCATGTTTTACGCGAGGAGAAAGATAGATCATTATCAAAGTTTGATCACTAAAGTACTGGACAAATTACAATCATGGAAGGGGAAGTTACTTTATATAGGTGGCAAAGCAGTCTTGATTGCTCATGTACTGCAAAGTATGCCCATACATCTGCTTTCAGCAGTCAATCCTCCCAACTATGTAATAAACAAGTTGCGCAAAATACTTGCACAATTCTTCTGGTGCAGTTCAGTAGGAGGAAGCAGCAGTCACTGGGCATCTTGGAACACATTATGTATGCCATATGTTAAAGGCAGAATTGGCTTCCGATCTTTGCACGATGTATCTAAGGCACTGTTCTGTAAACTATGGTGGAACTATAGAACCAAGCCAAGTTTGTGGAGCTCTTTTATAAGCCAGAAATATTGTAAGAAAATGAACTCAGTAATTGTGCCATGGAGAGAAGGGTCTCATGTATGGAGGAAGATGCTAGAGTTTAGGGATTTAATCGAGCATCAAATAAAATGGCATCCAAAGATGGGGTCGTCACTCTTTTGGTATGATAACTGGACAGATCTAGGGGCTTTGTACTTCATTGTTCCACAAGAATTTTGGAGGGATGAGTCCATTCACAATGTATGGGATATGGTTGAGAAGGTGATTGGAATGTGGATAGATTGCTGGAGGTTTTACCTGAGGAGTATGCTATGCATATTGTAGAAAACATCAAGCCTCCTCCTGTAAATGAGGTACTTGATGTGCCTTATTGGATGTTGGAACCTCGATGCTATTTCAGTGTTAGAACTGCATAGGAGTATGTGAGAAGAAGAGATGAACCAAGGGTAGCTTACAAGATGATTTGGGTGAAGGGGCTACCATTCCAAATTGTATTCTTCATGTGAAAAGTTTAGAAGGCAAAACTGCCTCTAGATGACTTCATGAAGAGGCTGGGTTACCTTATGCCCTCGAAATACTGGTGTTGCACACAACCTAAGGAAGAAACTCTACAACATTTATTCTTCAACTCAGAGACTGCTAGAGATGTATGGAGATATTTTCTCTCGGGGGTATGTATTGATGTACAGGGATTGACAATGTATCATGCTATCACAAAATGCTGGACTGCCAAAGTGTGTGATAGACTCAAACCAATTATGTAGGCTTTGCCTTCCTGTGTAGTATGGGAATTATGGAAGAGAAAGAATAGCATGAAATTTGGTGATGATGTCTCAACCAGTCATGTGATATATTAAGTTTCATCGACCCTTCAAGCACTTGTGAAAGTAAGGAAACCAGGAGTGTATAATGTTCCTCACAAATGGCATGAACTATTAACAATGATAGAGAACTATACACCTAGATTAAAGGTTAGAAAATTAGTTTGGGAATTACTAGGAGAAGGATGGATTAAAGTTAACAAAGATGGTGCGTCGAGGGGGAATCCTGGCAGGAGTGCAATTGGATATTGTGTAAGGGATGAATATGGATACATTGTGTTTGAAGCAGGGAAGGAAATAAATGAAACAACAAACACTGAAGCAGAGGCAGAGGCTATTGTAGAAGCACTAAAATTCTGCAGAATGTAGTAGTACTCCCAAGTGTGTGTCCAAATCTACTCGATGCTTATGAAGAAAATTCTGGAGGGATCGTGGAAGCCACCTTGGAGTATAGCGGACCAGATTGAGGAAATTATACAGATATTGAATGGAGGCAATTATGTGGTGTCACGCATTTTTAGAGAAGAGAACAAATTGGCTGATCATCTTGCCAATTATGCACTAGATCATGGGAATAATGAATGTCAAGAATATTCGCAATTATATACCCAAGGGAGGAGAATAGTCAATGAAGATAAGTTACAATGTCAATACTTGAGGGTAAAGGTTGCCAAGAACTAAGCAGCAAGGAGATAAAGAAGTACAGGGGACATGAGCGTGCATTGGACCAATATGTTCGAATCCCTAGGGAGGAGAACATGTTATGATCAATTTCCACTAACTTTGTTTTCTTTTTGGAAGGAAAAGTTACTGTTCTCATGCCTTATCATATTATACGATTTCATTGGGTGGTATTAGCACCTAGTGCCCATTCCTTTGAAAGAGTTATTATGGTAAGCACAAGCATGAAGTCCAATGTACCACACGTGTGATTTATGGACATCAAAAGATTCAATACCTTCATGCACCAAAGGTTATTAAGTCACAAAGATGGTACAACTATTAGAGGGAATCAAGGTAAAGTTCATCATGACACACACAACAGGAATGCACCAAGGTTGGAAAGTAGGAATATGCTGCCTAGAAATATACAACATTTGTTGTTGAAAAATGGAACCAAAGGAAATATTATGGAACAATTCAATACAATACATGGCATCAGCAGTTCAAACAAGGAGCTAGACAAAATTACACATGAATTGTCATATATGTTTCACTGCAGAGAAGTTGTAATATGTTGGAGATGAAACAAGCAATCACCATGATCAAACTTTTAGGGGGGAGAACATGGTGATAAATGTTTTCACTAACGTTGTGTTTT
>AWOL01S0164712.1:0-15315 GCA_000715115.1 Nicotiana otophora | reverse complement strand
ATCTTGGTAATTTGACAGTTTTGAGGCAGGGCAATCTCCATGCTCTTCACAAGCCAATGAATGGAATCACCATCACAAACAGTGATCCTAAACAAGTTGATAAGGGCAGGAACAAAAGAAAATATTCAACACTACCCAGTCTCTTGTGGCCGAGACAGTGTAGATTGAGTCATTATGCAGGTTGTATGATTTTGATTTCCAAGGTCCCCTATACAAAAACAACATCTCTGATATGCAAGGAAGATGGGACAAGAGAGGACACACACATGAGGGTATCAACTGTAATGAAAATCTGGGCAAATGGTAGCATATGAACAACACTACTAAGACAGTGCATGCTCACACATGCTCCTAAGTGCTGGACATTACTGGTAAGCGTACAACACTTAGTTCATCTCATGATCAATGGGAAAATATCAACTATGGAAACCAACACAAACCAACTGGAAAAACTGCCGAGGTTGTGTGTCTACGCGACAACGTTATGCATATTTTTTTTGGATGTAACTCTGGATCTTATGAATGCATCTGGGACCCAAATTAAAATGGAGCTCATTCACGTAATATCTAAATACAAGGTACACGGAGGTAGGGCAATAACATAAGGTACACGGAGGTAGGGCAATAATTATCACTATGGGGCCTCATGAATATGGGGGTAACAACGTCTTGCTCGAACATCACTGGACAGAAGAGCCACTATCTCGTGCAGGTGGCAGTGGCATTTCCAGCAATGCATATGAGGAAATGACGACGCCCCAACCAAACAAGAAGTACGTACCAATTGAAATGCTGAAGACTGGGCCATGTTCAATTGAAATGCTGCAAATTGACAATGGCTATGTACAAAGTAGTGGAACGCTAGTAATGGACTTCATGATTGATGGCTTACCTTGGGTAGTTGTTAAACTACATTTTCTTCTTGTACTTAGGATACAACATGTACTATCGTCATCGAGCAGTAAGATCGATTCCGATAATAGGGGCTATGTAATTGTCAATTTTTTATTTCTTCCATTTTGTAACGCATCACATATTTTGCTTTCTTGCTTTTGTTGATATATATAACAATTAGCCCTAGGCACTATACCTAGCGGATTGCCAAAACAACAAAACCCCTAAACCCTATGTTGGTACAGTACTTCACATGGATAGTATTAGATCAAAATGTACTACCAATTTTGAGATTCATCAACTCAATTTCGGTAATAGGTGCTATGTAATTCTCATAGGTTATTTCTTTACATTGTGTAAGACTCTACACTATCTTGTTTTATTTTTGTTTTTTCGTATATATAAAAATCAGCCCTAGGCACCTTTCCTAGTGGATTGTTTTTGTTAAAAAAGGCCCCTAAACCCTAAACCCAAGAATGCTCATGCCTCAATAGGAATGCGTCAGTAAGTGATATCAACATGAAGACGGGCCAAATTGGCAAAAGAACTGTGCAAATGAGGAATATAGCTACAAATGTAATAGGCTAGTTTTTATACATGTCTCAATAGAAATTGAAAGGTAAGGTCTAGCTAAGGAAGTGTTTGTTATATGTCCTATGCCTTTGGAAAATATCCAAACGGCTATGAGATCATTCGCCCTCATGAGACTTTGCCGGCAGCCACACCATGAGCCTCATCATGAGGCTGCCATCATAAGCCAATAGAGGGGCACAAGGATGACTATATAGACAAAGCATAGAGGCAACACTACTGTAGATTTTTCCCCTTACTTGTACTCTTTCTTTGTGTTTTATTTTTTTTATTATTAGTAAAAATACCTATTAGGCAGCCTGCCTAGTGGTATAATTTGCTAAAAAAAACCAAGACAGCACAAGGCTTCTACTAATTATGGTGTGGTAGTGCATCTATTATTCATAAGATTGTAAGACTGTACATATGATCCTCCTCCTTGTTCATGAATTCTCATTGTTTGGTCATAAGCTGGAGGCTATCATTTCAGTTGAAACATAAATGCAACTGCTGCTTGATATTGGGGAACATATTTGCAACAATATAGTGTCTTATCATTTTTCAGTGATATTAGTGTGGTTTCATGTTCAACATGGAGATGAGAAGGCACTATATTGTACATATTCTTCAAGCACGCAGTCCTTGTTTAATCCAGATGTTCCTATTAGCTTCATGACTGATTACAAAGACAAATGGAATACAACATTGAGGAGGTCATGTTATATATGGTTATATCAATTTTGGATAGCTTCAATACAGGGGTGTGATCGTTTGGAGTCCACACTTTCCTTATCCTTTGGGAATTTGTCCTATGGAATGCATAACCTGACACTTGGTGAGAGCTTTGGAGCTGCTACTATTTGGTTATTGGCTTGGCAATTGTATTCACTTGCACTACTTGTTCCTAGAAGCATGTATCCCATGTCATTGTAATAGCTTGCTTTTTATTCTTAGTCTTAGTATTAGCTAGTAGAAGCTTTCATTTTTCAGATTGTTTGAACATTTTGTATGATTTGGACCCATGTTTGGGATAATATATGTATATGTATATATATATAAAAGCCAGTAGGCAGCCTGCCTAGTGGTATATTTGCTTAAAAATCCCAAGAAACACAAAATAACACGTTTGAGAGCTTTGGCGACAGGCGAAAAGGAGAAGACTGAGGCGAGCTTTATCGCGAGAATTGCCATCGCCATTCTGGTTGGCGGCCAGCCTTCTTCAACGGCTGGTCTACCTCCCCCCACATATACTAAAACAAATACAAACAATCCTAAGCCCTTACATTATTTAAACATATTGAAAGCAGTCGTGATGAACTCTCCAGGCCATGCGAACCCTAGTTTGAGCCACACAATTAATCCAATATCTCTAAGACGTTCAACCTATTTTCATGGACAATCGCTGGTGAAGTTTACAGAAGCAGAGGTCGAGTGCATGAATGTGTTAGAAGGATTACGATATGTTGTAGTATGTAAGTTCTCATATGGGTGGCCTGAGCTACCAGAACTACGTCGTATTATTCATTCTCAATGTGGAATCAAAGTTGAATGCAGTATTGGATTTCTTAGGGACAAGCACGTTTTAATTATATTAACATTATGGGAAGATTTTATTAATTTTTTGTCGAAAAGATTTTATTATGTGAAAGCCAAAGATGGTTATGAATATCAGTTGACGACGCTAATTTATGATGCAGAATTTAGGGTTGGGGAAGAACCTCCTAAGGTAATGGCGTGGATTTCTTTTACAAACTTTTTGCATACCTTTTTTGTCAAGGAATGTCTATTTTCCTTAGCTTTAACTGTGGGGAAATGTTTACATCTCGGCATGGCTACTATTAATAAAACAAGATCTAGATGTGCAAGAGTTAAAGTTCTTGTGGATCGTTTAGCTAATTTACCAAAGAAAGTACGTATGGATATTGAGAATTAGGCTAATGGTGAAATAAGGACTGAATGGGTGAATATTCAGTATGATTACATTCCCAAGTATTGCAATGAATGTAAGCTTCAAGGCTATGTTGAATTAGACTGTTGGAGATTTCATCCAGAATTAATGAAAAGCAAGGCTAACGACAAGCAAGTTAAAAGGGACAATGTTGAAAGGAAAGGGAAAGCACAAGGCCCTTTGATGCTTTTAACGAGTGTTAAGGTGGTTGGTAATGCAAATGAGCAATGGAAAGAAGTTAAAGACAATCGAGGAAAACTTGGATCTAGGCACGAGGAAATTTAGTCAGAAACTGGAAAAGAGTTAGTTCCAGTCGACAAAGCTGGAGATAAGAAATTGCAGACAACTAACACATTTGCAGCCCTAGAGGTTGAAGATGTTGGTGAGATTCAAAATAATCAACGTGCTATAGTCGAAGAGGTACAAGAAGTGATACAGGTGGACAAGCCATCTCCTAGTAAGGCTGTGAATGAAACTCCTAGGTTGGCTAAGATGTTGAACCCTACAACACCTGTCTTTACTCCTAGTGAGCAAAGGAATACGAGTGTTGATCAAATACAAAAGGAATCTACGACTCAATGGGTGAATCGAGTATTTGGGGGTAACCTAGTTACTACCAACAAATCTTGTCAAGAAGTGACGTCCTATTCTTTTGACACAAACACTACAGCTGAGCTGCCTAAGGTGAATGAGAAGGTTCAATGGAGTGGAGGAAGGATATGAACTTATCAAGTAGAAGAGGACTCTGAGGAAGGTGAAATACCTGATGGTGCGTAAGGTGAGGAAGATTCTATAGATGAGGATCGAAGTGTTAATGGAAAGGGATAGAAATCAAACACCAGTGCTACTAAGAATAATAAAGAAGCTAAGGCAAACAATGGGGAAGTTGAAGCCAAGGTGCAAAAAAATACTAACCCTAAACCGGCAACTACAGCAAACCCTAAAGGAGATTAGATAAATGCGATTGATCCAGGAGGAGTAGGGGATGTTGATGATCACATGAAGAATGATAATAATACCAGTATGGAGGATACAAATGCTAAAATCCACAATTTCCAACACATCAAAGACATAGAAGGTGTGCCAGACAAAACAGGTAACACTGTTTCATTGGCAAACAAGCAGTTGAAGCAGCAGACAGTAATGAAGGAGCAAACTAACAGAGCGATGATACCTAAACCTTTAAAGAATAGTATAGTGGCTGTAGTGGGGAACAAATGAGAGGAAGATAATATTGAAAGAGCTAGGAAGGATATTGATGAGGAATGGACTTCCCAAAATTTCTTCAATATAGCTAGACAAGGTGATCCTTCTCCAAGACACATGGACAAGGTCAAATCAGCTGCTAAAGGAAGGAAGAAGCAAGAAAGGGACAACTCCAGTGTTCTAACAGCTAGGGTACAAATGAGAAGAACCTTAACTAAATTAAATAATTTATAATGGATGCAATTATTTGGAATGTTAGGTCAGTGAATACTAAAAAAGCCTTTGAGAGGCTTATTACAATGGATAGACAACACCATTTTGAGTTCATTGAACTTATGGAACCAATACAACAAGCTCAAAAATTGGAGAGATATAGAAGGAAGATTGGTTTTGCACAGGTAATTGCAAATGTGTCAAACAAGATTGGGCATTTATTGATGAAGTTTTTGAAGTTAATATCCTATATGATATGGTGCAAAAATTGACATTGAGGTTATTCCATACTGAAACTCATGTTGAACTCATTCTTACATTGGTGTATGAAACATGTGATGCCATTGAGAGAATAGAACTATGAGATTCACTATATGCAATGTCTAGAGATATGACTGTCCCATGGCTTGTTGGTGGAGACTTTAACATGATTTGGGATGAGGAATAAACAATTGGAGTATTGCCAGTTTCCTTAAATGAGGTAGATGTCATCAGGCATTGCATAAACACTTACAATCTAACTAATCTTTGATTCAAGGGTAGCATTTACACTTGGTGGAATGGAAGGTCAGAAGACGATTGTATCTTTAAAAGGCTTGATCAATGTCTAGCTAATATGGAATTTCAGCAAACATTCTAATGATTGGAAGTCACTCAATCATCCAAGATTGGTTTAGACCATAGTCTCATGTTATTGAAGTGTGATATTGAGGCTTTTCAAGTGAAGAAATATTTTAGATTTATTAATTTTTGGGTCAAGCATGATTCGTTTAAAGATGTGGTGAGAGAGAATTGGCATGCTGATTTTAGTGCTAATCGATTTATCATCTTCAATTACAAGTTAAATAAGTTCAAGAAGGCCTTCAAAACATGGAGTAAAGCAACGTATGGTGATATATTTCAAAAGATTGCAAGTTTGGAGTAAGTTGTTATGGTACATGAAGCCCAATTCGAAGAAAATCCTACACAGTTGAATAGTGAGAGGTTACAAAAGGTTCAGGCAGAACTAATTAGATACTTGGCACTGGAGGAACAATTTTGAAAACAATAATCAGGTATGGCTTGGTGTAAGGATGGTGATAGGAACACCAAGTTATTTCATGTGCAAGTCAATGGTCGAAGGAAGATATTGCAGTTCATGAGGATCCAAATCAGTTTTGGTAATTGGATAGAAGAGGATGAAGAGATGGCTGGGGAAGCTGTTAAATTCTTCAAGGACCAGTTTAGTGAAACAATAGTTCCTACAATATTTGGCATCATAGACCTTGTGACTAGTATGATTGATATTGAGCAGAATACAGATTTGATCAAAAAATCCACAAAAGAAGAGGTCAATAAAGTTGGTTTTGGCCTAAATGGAGAGAGTGCAGGAGGTCCTGGATTCACACGAAGCTTTTAGCATTCTTATTGGGACATTATTGGGGATGCCATATTTGATATGGTTAGAGCATTTTTAATGGCCAAGAGTTACCAAAATGTGTATCACACAAATCTAGTTCTTCTACCTAAGAAGAAGAATGTGACAACATTATCGGATATGAGGCCTATAAGCCTAAGCAATTTTAACAACAAAATCATCTCAATAGTGATTCATGAGAGGTTAGTGGGGCTCCTTCCTAATCTTATTTCTGATGAGCAAGATAGATTTGTGAAAGCGAGGAGCATTGCTAAAGATGTGCTTCTTTTTCAGGAGATTATTACTGACATTATGTTCAAAACAATAGCTGGCTCTAATGTAGTAATTAAGCTCGATGTGACAAAAGCTTATGATAGGATTTTTTGGTTATTTTTTACTAGGGTGTTAAGGAAGATGGGGTTTTGTGAGAGATTCATAGGGTTGATGTATGGAATTATTTCAAACAATTGGTACTCAATGCTTATCAATGGGTAACCTTATGATTTTTTCCAATCTACTAGAAGTGTAGGGGATCCATTGTCACCTACTCTATTCATTCTAGTTGCTGAGGCTTTGTCAAGGGGTTTAAATGCTTTGAATTTGGTTAGCCTAAGTGGAATCCTAAAATCAATCACTTAGCATATGCAGATGATACCATTATTTTTTCTTCTTTAGATGTTACCTCTCTACAATTAGTGATGAAGTATTTGAGTACATATGAAGTTGCATCCGGCCAGTTGGTGAACAAGATTAAATCTGCTATCTATATGCACCATTATACTAGAATGGAGGTGGTTACAATGGTGGAAAGGATCACTGGAATTGGAAGGCAGGATTTCCCATTCACTAGCCTGCCCTATCTTCTACTCTAGGAGAAGGATGGAGTACTACCAAGGTCTATTTTCTAAGGTACGAGATAAATTGCAATCATGGAAGGGTAAGTTGCTATCTATAGGTGGAGGACAATGCTGATCTCTCATGTTTTTCAGAGCATGGCCATTCACCTACTTTCAACTGTGAATTCTCTTAACTATGTTATAAACAAGTTGCATAAGATATTTGCTCAATTCCTTTGGAGTAGCTCTATTGGTGGCAGTAGTAGACATTGGGAATCTTAGAATACCTTATGTATGACATGTGAAGAGGTTGGAATTTGTTTTAGATCTTTGTATGATGTATCTAAACCTCTATTCTGCAAATTGTGGCGGAATTTTTGAACAAAGCTAAGTCTTTGGAGTTCCTTTATGAGAAAAAAGTATTGTAAAAACTAAATGCAGTGATAGTTCCATGGAGGGAAGGGTCACATGTATGGAGGAAGATGTTGGAATGCAGGGATTTAATTGAACATCAAATTACTTGGCATCCAAAAATGGGATCTTCTCTCTTTTGGTTTGATAATTGAACGAGCTTAGGAGCTTTGCACTTCCTTGTTCCTTATGATTTTGGGATAGATGAATCAATCCATAATGTCTATGATGTGGTGGAGGAGGATGTATGGAATATGGATAGTTTACTGGAGATGTTACCTGAGGAATATGCATTACATATTGTGGGGAAATTAAAGCCCCCTACTATGCAACATGTTTTAGACGTGCCTTTTTAGATGCAAGAAACTCCAGGTCATTTTAGTGTGAAAACTACTTGGGATTATCTGAGCAGGAGAGATGAACCAATAATAGCTTACAAGATGATCTGGGTAAAGGGATTATCTTTCAAAATCTCATTCTTCATGTGGAAGGTTTGGAAAGCAAAACTACCTCTAGATGATTTCATGTGAAGACTGGGATATTTCATGCCTTCAAGATGTTGGTGTTGTGATCAACCTAAGGAAGAAACTCTACAACATTTGTTCTTCACGTCTCATGCTGCTAATATTGTTTGGAAGTACTTCCTATCGAGGGCAGGTATAAATATGGAAGGGTTAATAATGCACCATGCAATCACTAAATGTTGGACTACCCAGATATGTCCTAGACTTAAACCTATTATGCAAGCATTGCCTTCTTGTATTTTATGGGAAATATGGAAGAGAAGGAATAACTTTAAGTATAGGGAGGGAGTTTCAACTAGTAGAGTGATTTAGCAAATTTCTTCCATACTACAAGTTCCGGTACAAGTAAGAAAGCCAGGTTTGCATAATATTCCTCATAAGTGGCAAGAATTATTAGCTATGATGGAAAACTGTACTCCACGCTTGAAATATGAGAAAGTTACTTGGGAATTGCCAATGGAAGGGTGGATCAAAATTAATATTGATGGAGCATCTAAAGGGAACCCTGGAAGGAGTGCAATTGGATTTTGTCTAAGGGATGAGACTAGAGATGTGTTATATGCATTTGGCGGGAAGATTAATGAGGATACAAATAATGAAGCAGAAGTACTAGCAATTTTGGAGGCACTGTGATACTGCAGATTACAATATTATAACAAGGTGTGGATCCAAATGGACTCGATGCTACTGAAGAATATAATTGATGGTACATGGAAACCACCTTGGTGTATTTTCGATCATGTGGATGAGATTATGAGATTACTGGAAGGGTGTAGTAACAAGCTGTCACACATCTATAGGGAGGGGAATAAATTGGCTGATCACCTTGCAAACTATGTTCTTGATTTTAGCAATATTGAGTGTCATGGATTCTGGTAGCTGGGCATACAATGAAGAAGGATTCTGAATGAAGATATATTGCAATATCCTTACTTAAGGGTAAAAGTGGCCAAGAATTAAGGAGGGAGGAGGAAAGGTCTAGTAAGGGACTGGAAAACTCACGGGATCATCATGTGAAAATCCTTAAGGAGGAGAACATGGTGATAATTTTTTCTACTAACCTTGCTTTCTTTTTTGCAGGAGAATTTAATGTGTCCATGCCTTTCCATATACTACGAATTCAATGGGAGGTATTAGCACTTAGTGCTCATTCCCTTGAACGAGATGTTATGGTAAGCACAAGCATAGAATTGAAGGATAAAAGGAAAAGGCTAAGGAATTATAGTCTTGTAAAGGTCTTTAGGGAGTTTGTACTGCAGATCAAAAGGTATGGTCAACGGGGGGAGAAATCTCAAGCTATTAGCATTATTAGTTTACCAATGATAGCTGATGACATTACACGCAATGGAGATACACACCCCAAAAGTTCCACAGTAACAACCATGAGAGGTATGCGGTTTTGGCATACAAATAAGGGATCAATGGATGCATTATGGAATGACAACCCAATGCAATCCATGTTTCTTACACTACAAGATGAATACCATGCTNGATATAGCTATGGAAGGGTTAATAATGCACCATGCAATCACTAAATGTTGGACTACCCAGATATGTCCTAGACTTAAACCAATTATGCAAGCATTGCCTTCTTGTATTGTATGAGAAATATGGAAGAGAAGGAATAACTTTAAGTATAGGGAGGGAGTTTCAACTAGTAGATTGATCTAGCAAGTTTCTTCCATACTACAAGTTCTGGTACAAGTAAGAAAGCCAGGTTTGCATAATATTTCTCATAAGTGGCGGGAATTATTAGCTATGATGGAAAACTATACTCCGCGCTTGAAATATGAGAAAGTTACTTGGGAATTACCAATGGAAGGGTGGATCAAAATTAATACTGATGGAGCATCTAAAGGGAACCCTGGAAGGAGTGCAATTGGATTTTGTCTAAGGGATGAGACTGGAGATGTGTTATATGCATTTGGCGGGAAGATTAATGAGGATACAAATACTGAAGCAGAAGTACTAGCAATTTTGGAGGCATTGTGATACTGCAGATTACAATATTATAACAAGCTGTGGATCCAAATGGACTCGATGCTACTGAAGAATATAATTGATGGTACATGGAAGCTACCTTGGTATATTTTCGATCATGTGGAGGAGATTATGAGATTACTGGAAGGGTGTAGTAATAAGCTGTCACACATCTATAGGGAGGGGAATAAATTGGCTGATCACCTTGCAAACTATGCTCTTGATTTTAGCAATATTGAGTGTCATGGATTCTGGCAGCTGGGCATACAATGAACAAGGATTCTGAATGAAGATAAATTGCAATGTCCTTACTTAAGGGTAAAAGTGGCCAAGAATTAAGGAGGGAGGAGGAAAGGTCTAGTAGGGGACTGGAAAACTCACGGGATCATCATGTGAAAATCCTTAAGGAGAAGAACATGGTGATAATCTTTTCTACTAATCTTGCTTTCTTTTTTGCAGGAGAATTTAATGTGTCCATGCCTTTCCATATACTACGAATTCAATGGGAGGTATTAGCACTTAGTGCTCATTCCCTTGAAGGAAATGTTATGGTAAGCACAAGCATGGAATTGAAGGATAAAAGGAAAAGGCTAAGGAATTATAGTCTTATAAAGGTCTTTAGGGAGTTTGTACTGCAGATCAAAAGGTATGGTCAACGGGGGGGTGAAATCTCAAGCTATTAGCATTATTAGTTTACCAATGATAGCTGATGACATTACACGCAATGGAGATACACACCCCAGAAGTTCCACAGTAACAACCATGAGAGGTATGTGGTTTTGGCATACAAATAAGGGATCAATGGATGCATTGTGGAATGACAACCCAATACAATCCACGTTTCCTACACTACAAGATAAATACCATGCAATGGAGTTTGCAAACAACTACTGGAGGTCACACGTATACCACACTAAACAGTGCACAATCACCTTCGTGCACAAATGTTGGACAGTACCAACTATAGGGGATACATGTGGTTTTGGGTTACTATATGATAATGCAAGTATAGCGCTGTATTGTATACATTAAAAAGAAAGAACTACTTGGGTGTTACTAGATTATCAACTGCAACAATTCACAAGAAGATGAGACAAGGCACCAAATATATAGCAAGGCAGTTTCTACTGGAGTACTGAGGAGTAATCCATATTCCATCGAATTGCTGGACTATATATGCTGGGAAGATGCAACTAAAGACCTGGTAATGAGGCTACTGGATACACATTGGGAGGTATTGTACTTGAATCTATTTCTGCAAAGAGAAAATGGCCATTTGCGCAACAATAGAAGAATATACATGGGCTTCAAGTACGAGGGATTAACTCGGCTAGTTGTTAAAGTGAAATTTCTTATTTTAATTAGAATACATCATGTACTATCATTATTGAGTATCATGCTCAATTCTGATAATAGGGTTTATGTAAATGTCAAAGTTTACTTCTTTCATTTTGTAAGACCTCCTGACATTTATTTTTTGCTTTATTAGATATATATAAAAACCATCCCTAGTCACACTGCCTAGTAGATTGCTTTAAAAAAACAAAAAGCCCACGCGTGAGGAGAGAGAAGCTCTGGCGAATCCAAGGGCGATTTTCAGGCGATTTCTATTGTAAGAGCTCTCATGGCCGCTTCGGCCAACGACTAGCCCTCTTTTCTGGTTGGTCAGCCTTCTCCCACCCTCGCCCCACCAAATACTACCACAAAAACCAATTTCCAGCCCTTAGATTATAGCAACATATTAAAACCAGCCTTCCAAAACAGTCGCATGCAGTCGAACCCTATTTCAAAACCTACTGTCGAGCCTATACAGTTGCGATGAGCTACTATTTTACATGGAGAACCTTTCGTCAAATTGACAGAAATTGAGTTTGATCGCACGAATATAATTGAAGGTTTACAATATGCATTTGTTGGTAAATTGTTGTATGGTTGGCCAGAACTTCAAGAGCTTCGTAGAATTATCCCAACTCAATGTGAAATCAAGGGAGAATTTAGTGTTGGTTTCGTTAGGGATCGACATGTATTAATTAGATTGACTTTTGTAGGAAAATATTATTAATTTTACGTCGAAAAATGCTTATTATCTCAAAGCCAAGGATGTATATGAATATCAATTGCGACCTCTTATTTATGATGCAAAATTCAAGAACAGGAAAGAAACTCCAATGGCGATGGCAAGGATATCATTTCTAGGTTTATTACCTACCTGTTTTGTCAAGGAGTGTTTGTTTTCTTAAGCTTCAACTGTGGGGAAGACTTTGCATCTTGATATGGCTACTATAAATAAAACTCGACCTAGTTGTGCAACAATTATGGTGCTTGTTGATCTTTTAGCTGACTTGCCAAAGAAGGTACGTATGGACATAGAGAATGAAGATACAGGAGAAATAAGGACTTTTAAAAGCCTATGATCATCTATATTGGTTGTGTTTGACTAAGGTATTGAGAAAAAATGGATTTCGTAAGAGATTCATTGTCATAATTATGGCATTGTGTCAAATAATTGGTACTTTATGATGCTGAATGGAAAACCTTATGATTTCTTCAAATCGACGAGAGGGGTGAAATAAGGGAATCCTTTGTATCCAACTTTATTCATTATGGTAGTTGAGGCATTATCAAGAGGTTTAAATTCACTGCATATGAATTTATTCTTCTGTAGATTTCATTTACCTAAGTGGAGTCCTAATATCAATCATCCAACGTATGCAGACGATACAATCATATTTTTATCCTCAAATGCAACCTCTCTACAATTGGTGATGGAAGTGTTGACGGCATATGAAGTAGTATCGGGCCAGTTGATTAATAAAGCAAAGTGTGTCATCTACATGCATCATTCTACTAATTCATATGTGGTGAACAAAGTAGAAATGATCACATGTATTTCCAAGCATGAATTTCCAATCACTTACTTTGGGTACCCAATATTTTATTATGGAGTATTACCAAGGTCTAATAACTAAAGTAATGGGTAAGTTACAAGCTAGGAAGGGTAAGTTATTGTCCATTGGGGGTAGGGCTGCGTTAATTTCTCATGTTCTTCAAAGTATGCCAATTCACCTTCTATCATTTGTGAATCCTCCTCATTATGTGATAAATAGATTACATAAGAATTTTGCTTAGTGTTTTTGGAGTAATATTGTTAGTAGCACAAGTACGCATTGGGCTTCTTGGGCAACATTATGTTTGCCTTGTGAGGAAGGAGGAGTAGGGTTTCGATCCTTACATGATGTATCAAAGGCATTATTTTAAAAATTTTGGTGGAACCTTAGAACCAAGCCTAGTTTGTGGAGTTATTTCATGAGCCAAAAATATTATAAAAAGCTTAATCCGATGGTAGTACCCTAGAGAGATGGGTCATGCTTTTGGAGCAAAATGCTAGAATGTATGGATCTTATTGAATATCAAATATTGTGGTATCCAAAAATGGGATCTTCATTGTTTTGGTTTGAAAATTGGATAGGATTGGGTGGCTTTTATTTTGTTACTCCACCAGTCTTTATGTGTGATGTGTCTATTCAAAACTTATATGATGTGGTGATTGATGGGCAGTGGGATGAGGAGAAGATTAGGGAAATATTACCAGAGGAATTTGCACTTCATATACTGAAAAACATTAAACCACCAGGGGTGCAAGATGTACTGGACAAACCATGCTAGATGCTCGAAACTAGTGGAGAATTTAGTGTTAAATCAGCTTGGGAGTACCTAAGAAGAAGAAAGTATCCTTGCAATGCATATATGAAGATGTGGGTAAAGGGATTTCCATTTAAAATATCCTTTTTAATGTGGAAAGTATGGAGAAACAAGCTGCCTCTTGATGACCTTTTAAGAGGCTAAGGTATCTAATGGTATTTAGATATTGGTGTTGTACCAATCCAATGGAGGAAACCACACAGCATCTGTTCTTCACTTCATATGCTGGTAAAAAAGTGTGGTCGTACTTTTTGAATCATCCAGGAATAGCTATGGAGGGAATCACATTTCATCAGGCAGTGGTTAAATGTTGGACGGCCAAAGTTATTCCTCGATTGTAACCTATAATACAGGCTTTACCGTCCAATTTTGTTTGGGAGGTATGGAAGAGACGAAACAACTATAAGTATGGAGACACAGTCACTGTAAGTAGAGTAATATACCAGATTTCCTCAACTCTTCAATCACTGATTAAATTCAGAAAGTCTGGGCTAAATTATGCCCTATAAATGGCCGAATCAGATTGACATGCTAGAAAACTACATGCCTAAGTTGAAGATCACTAAGGTGATATGGGAATGTCCTAGTCTAGGATAGGTCAACGTGAATACAGATGCGTCTTCTAGAGGTAATTNAGAAAACTACATGCCTAAGTTGAAGATCACTAAGGTGATATGGGAATGTCCTAGTCTAGGTTAGGTTAACGTGAATACAGATGAGGCTTCTAGAGGTAATCCTGGTAGGAGTTCTATTGGCTTTGTACTGTGAAATGAGGAAGGAGATGTCTTGTATGCTTATGGAAAGGAGGTACAAGAGGGAACCAATTCAGAAGTTGTGGCAAGGGCTATGCTTGAAGCTTTGAGATACTGTGTTTGAGCATGATATCATTCTTATTGAGTTGCTCACAGATTCAATGTTGATAAAAAATATTGTGAATGGAGAGTGGAATGTTCCTTGGTTTGTGGCAGTTTATGTGGAAGAAATTAAAGAGCTCATGGCAGGATGCAATGTAACTATGGATCATACTTTAAGGGAGGGAAATAGGTTGGATGATCATCTGGAAAGTTTTTCATTAGATGTTGGACCTATTGAGGCACACTGTTTTTGGGAGTTAGATATACAAGGGAGGCAGATAGTGAATAATGACAAACTACAATGTCCATATGTAAGGATAAGAGTTGCAAGACGTTATGAGGAGAGGAGGAAACAAGGTGGAGTAGGAGGCTGGAGACAATTAGAGTAAATACACTTGATCATCATGCTTAAATCCTAGAGGAGGAGAGCATTGTGATGCAGATTGTTTACTAACTTTATTTTTTGTTTTGCAGGAGATGTTACTGTATCCATGCCTTACCATTAGATATAAATTCAATGGGTTGTATTAGCACTTAGTTCTCATTCCCTTAAAGGAGTATTGGTAGTAGGCACAAGCATGGAAGCAACGAGGATCTTGAGTGTACTAGGGCCTAAAACTGTCAAATAGACCTTTAATTCTCGAAGGTTTTATATTGACATGTTTCACCATAGTGGAACATTCCCTAACTTGATACCAATAGATTTAAGATGAATCGGCATATAAGGGACACAAAATACTGGAGTTACATGAGAACACTGCCTACAAGATTATTCAACACA
>AWOL01S0164705.1:0-19748 GCA_000715115.1 Nicotiana otophora | reverse complement strand
TGTAATCCAGACAGATGTTGTATTTTATTATATTTCTCGATAGATGCTCATGCACTTGTGGCATATATATATATATATATTCATGGTGGTCTTTTGGGAGCAGAGGCACGGCTATTGCTGGGACTTTATGGTGAGCTGCATTACGATCCGCAGCATACAGAGTCTCCCTCAGAGTTATTTACATTCTCCTGTCTAACTTGTAATCCAGACAGATGTTGTATTTTATTATATTTCTCGATAGATGCTCATGCACTTGTGGCATATATATATATATATATTCATGGTGGTCTTTTGGGAGCAGAGGCACGGCTATTGCTGGGACTTTATGGTGAGCTGCATTACGATCCGCAGCATACAGAGTCTCCCTCAGAGTTATTTACATTCTCCTGTCTAACTTGTAATCCAGACAGATGTTGTATTTTATTATATTTCTCGATAGATGCTCATGCACTTGTGGCACCGGGTTTTGGGGGTTCCTGCTGGATGTTCATCATTGTAATTCACGTAATTATTATCATTTTACCTTGTAATCTATACTTTGTACGGAAATTTATAAGGAGAATTCATGGGATCCTACGAGTACCCAATGTTTATTTTATTTATTTAATGGGATTTATGATTTTAGAATTTTTAAAATGAGTAATTAAGTCGATAATTTACCACTGGCTTGCCTGATGGCGATATTGGGGCGCCATCACCGCCTTTAGGGAAGTTTTGGTCGTGGCAGCCTAGTATCAGAGCTCTAGGCTCACGTGGGTCTCACGAGTCATGATTAAGTCTAGTAGAGTCTTGCCGATCAATACGGAAACATCTGTACTTATCTTCGAGCCTTATGCCTTCATTTCCTTCCCACTACTCTTACACGATGTTGAGCACTTGTTATTAATGGAGCATAGAAAAGTTGCAGTGGTACTACAAATGTAGTGCATGGTGTATCTCCCTGCGTATTCGAACGAGCTATTGTTGTTGTCTTGTGGAAGGGTGTTCTGTCGTTTCATCCCTATATTAGTATTGCCTATGGTTTTGAGGCCATGCACGTATTGCTATAATGTTCATGGGTGGTTATCGCGTAGTGTTGGTTTGATAGTAGGGTGCTTGTTTATGTGTCGAGGCGGTGAATGACTCGAAATGAGGATTTTTCAGTGTATGGTTTAGAGGTTCAGCATTTAATTCCAGCGGAGAAGAGGCAATCAGACTATGGATGTTCAGGCTTTGGTTGATGGAGTAACGAGACTTGATATTTCTGAGCATGGTGGAATTCTCGATTGTGATGGGGTGTCGTCGTCCTTGTTGAACGCATTAAGGCTCGTCGGTGCTATGGTCTTCTTGATTTGCCTTCGGGGCAGGGTGTGGTGAAATAGTATCTAAGAAGCGGTTGTCAGAGATGGTGGTGTGTAGCGTTTCCAAAATCGAATCGGTGTTTCGAATACTGATGGATCGAGAAAGATGACCTTCGAGGAGGCTTAGAGTTGGAAGCAATTTATTAGTTCAGGTGCTACAGAGATGGATTTTGATTTGATGCAACATTTGGGTAGCGAAAGATGAGGAAGGACATGAGGGGAGGTGTCTCGCGATGGTTGAATGGCTAGCAGGTCAAGTATGAAAAGAAGAGATCAAGAAGTTGCTTAAAGGAGATGGTGTAACCGAAATGGGAGCGGCAGAGTAGCATATAGTTTCTGTGGTAGGGTAGCCACATGCCTTGAGAAAAGTTTAGAGCAATTTGGGAATCATGATGGATAATGACTAAGTCTATAAAATTCATTTGGGATGGTGGCTACTGTACTGAGGAAGGATTAATGTGACTGAAAGGAGTTTGCTTGAAATGAAGACGGGTGTGAAAACTTGATTATCGTTTTTGGACGCAACATGACTTCGAGTTTTGAATGCATTGACGGACTTTCAGTTGATGTCAATGGGGAATGAACAGACTTGTACAACTGATGGACGAGCATGGGCTCAGGAGGGTTTATTGATTTCGTGGTAGTTGTACCCAGTGCAGCATCGTTGGAAGATGTCGGTAAGTAATTCCACAGGTGGGTAATCTCTTGTGAGCAGGTTAGCATTGCATGATTTTGATGAAGTTTCTACGAAGAGTTCTACTTACTACTTGTAGAAGGTCAAATTTGCGATTGTGGCTGATAATTCGGAATGTTCATGAAAAGTTTAACAAGAGATCACGAGAAATTTGGCGGGTTGATGGTGCAGGATCATGGTAATTGAGAAGGAGGAATCCTTGTGGGTTCTACGTTTATGTGATGGTAGCTTAAAGCTAAGTGGGGGAGCCCACCGTCTACGATTGAATCGCGTGGGTGTCTATTTATGTAGTTTTGGGTTATCGGTGCTATGGTGGATTATTTATAACTAAGAAAAGAAAACATCAGGGGTAATTTGAGCAAATAACTTGATGAATGTGTGCTATATTGTGCCTTATCGATTCAGGTGCAGGGTTTAGAAAGACTCAGAATTTATGCTTCTTGTGGATGTGTTGTACGAGATAAAGAAATTCATCCAGTTGCTTATTTAGAGGTGTTCATGTTCTAGTAGAGCGATGGGGTTTGATTATATTTGTGACCAGGTCAGAATGGGTGACTCTCGATAGTGGTTCTAGTGGATTCGAGGATATAAGCGTGGTGTCTAAGGAATTTGGGTTCGTTGTGTGGCTGAAGACCAGGATTTTGTAGCAGATTATGAAGAATACTTGGGGAATTTCCTATGTTATCATCGGGTCTGCGGGGTAGTATTGGAGAAATGGGAGAAACAGTTTTGGATTAGCGGAAGGTCTTTCAGAATGAGTGTACCGGTTAGAGATGTTATTGTGCGCGTGAGAAGGGTATGAGATGGTTCATGGGTATTGAGATGATGTGGTCTCGTGAATTGGATCACTCGAGATCAGTTTTATTGAGTTTCGTTATGTTTTTGAATGGAGCTATTATTATATCTAAGGCAAGTCAAGAGTAAATTGGAAGGAGTAGGGTCGGTTAGTAGTGGTCGAATCAGCATGATTGTGACAATGATCAGTTCCTTCGGCGTGTTAAGTTATGCATGTGGTTTGTGGTTGTATCCGCAGGTTTGACAGCCACCATAATTTGATTGATTTTGGAGCATTTGATTCAAATGGACTTGTTATGTGTAAATGCACCCGGAATAGTTATGCCGGTTTTGACCAAGGTTTGGGTTTGTATTTTATGCGGCTGTGGGAATTCAGTTGCGTGTTGCAATGGTTCTTTTGAAATGAGTTACATGAAAGGTTCCTAGCGAGTGAAATGTTCATTCTACTAGTAATTTAGGGGTTATGATGAATTCTTGTACTCTCGCGTAGCGGCATGATAGGTGCAGTGAGCGGTATGGAGATTTGGAAGTGTAGGACCAACGTCGAGGTTTGGTGTTGATAAGAATGTCACGAGCTCGAAGGAGCGGGGGAAGACTTCAGAGGTTCAAAGTGAGCTGGCATTTTCTTTAGTGTCACCTGGGGCGTTGTGTATTGATTTGCAGATTCTTGGTGTAGAAGGTCGTGGGAGCGTGTCCCATGGGGAAATTTGTATAAGTGTGACAGGTTAGTCACTTGATTGTTAAGGATTGAAACCAAGTATGGAGATTCTGCTACTATTGCTAATGTGGGAGTTTATGCCTGAAAGGCGCTCTATTTCTTCGGTTATGGACTGTGGGAGTTTGTTCAGGATTGGACGACTGCTCGTGTACGTCATGAATAGGGTTATTGTGGGTCCTTGGAAGGTTATTAGCCCAGTACGGGATAAGCAGAATCGGCTTGAGGTCCACTAGTAGATTTATATTAGATTGGATATGTTCATTCAGCATAGTACTGCTTATGGAGGAGTCTTCGAGTGTTGGGTGTTATTCCTGTAGTCAGCTATTCTCTGTAATACTCAATTATGCCATGTGGGTTGTGAGACGGCTTGATTATTCGCACGTGTGTTGTGGTCCTGTGTAGATTGTTGTTATTGCACTGTAGAGATCGGGTTTTGTGGCGTATAGCGCTATCCGTCTCCCTAGAGTCATAGTTATGCACTTGGTGTGCTTGTGACCGATATTCGGGTATTCCATAGGTATGGGCATTTTGGCTCAATGAGTATTGTCTTATTGATTGTTATGAGTGGATTGGGTAGCATGCCGCCACGGGTATGTTGTTTGGATCGGGTTGCATGTCGCAACGGTATCATATATGGATCGGGTTGCATGCCGCAATACTGAGATGTTGAGTACGATTCCCTATACTTGTTTTTGTGTATTTGTTTCTCATTCTCTGAGAAAGGTTCATAGCATATCTTCAGTCGTTTTATTTGTTACGCGGGCTGGGTAGTTCTTTTTCCAGAGTTCGTTCTCCCTTATGTGTCGTATTCGGGTTGTAGCTTATTGGCGCATTGATGACGTCATATGAGATCTTGGTCAGTGGTTGAGGTGGCTTATTGCCTGAGCAGGTTGTACTGGGTGAGATGAGGTTATTGGACCTGAAATCGGTGCGATCGGATTTAAGTAAGGTATATTAAAAGTAAAATGTCTCTATTCAGTTCAAAATGAGGTAATGGTTATTGTCGAGCGGAGGAACTCAGTGAGTTATTGATTTAATGGGTGGTCATGAGTTTCTAAGCATCTTGTTTGTCGCAAAAGTATTGCGAGAGTTGGAAGAAGGATTACATGTGTTATGGGGTGTATTGCGGGCATCCGATTCATGAAATTACAACTATTGTGGTCGAAGGATGTTATTATGGGCAGGCGATTTATGCAGTGTAGGGTGTGATTTCAGCATTGATGCATGATCAGGTTTTGGTACAGTGTGTAGGGATTGATGTGGTGTTCGTATGTTAGAATCGGGGTTTCGTGGAGAATTCCGGATGTTGGAATTTGGTTCTAAGTCTTGTTAGCTAAGGTTATAGGGAGGATCATCAGTCTGGCCTGAGCTAATGTTCTCACATGGGTTATAGTTGCACGGGTAGGTGCACGAGGTGTCAAACCGTGATTTTGGACAACACCGGAACAATTCTTGGCACGTTCGAGGACGAACGTATGTTTAAGTGGGAGAGAATGTAACAACCCGACCGGTTGTTTTGAAATCTAGCGCGTCATTCGGCGGTTTGAGGCCTTGAGTAGTTTCACTTCAAGTATTATGACTTGTACGCGTAGTCGGAATTGAATTTCGGGAAGTTCTAAGTTGATTCGGATGGAAAATTCTAATTTTGGAAGCTTTAAGTTGGAAGAATTGACTAAGGTTTGACTTTTGAGTAAACGACCTCGGAATCAGGATTTGAAGGTTCCAATAGGTTTTATGATGATTTCGGTGCTTGTTGTGGAAAATTGGCACTTTAAAGGTTTTAGAATTTCTTAAGTTTGATTTGAAGTGAATTTTTGTGCTACCGATGTACGTTTGGCATTCCAAGCATTGGAATAGGTTCGTATCATGATTTGTGACTTGTACGTAAAGTTTGGCGTCATTATAGAATGTCTAAGTATGAGTCGGACGCGTTCGGCGAAATTTAAATGTTTGAAAGTTTGAAGAAAGGTTTCGATCGTCAATTCATAATTTTGATTTTGTTTGGAATGGTTTGGAGTTTCGACTAAGTCCGTATCGTGTTTTAGGATGTGTTGGTATGTTTGGCTGGGGTCCCGGGGGCCTCGGGTGCGAATCGGAATTGAACCGGATCGAGTTTGGACTTGGAAGAATTGTTGAGGCAGTTGAGATCTGGTGCCATCGCACCTGCGTGGAAAGGGCCGCAGGTGCGAGCCCGTGGAAGCGGCCAAAGGGGTCGTAGAAACGGAGGGGAGTGAGGTTGGTTGGATTCGCAGGTGCGAGGAATCCACCACACCTGCGAGGTCGCACGTGCGGGCTATTAGTCGCAGAAGCGAAATAGGGGAAGGGGAGGAATTTTCGTAGAAGCGGAGGAACGGGCGCAGGTGCGAAAGCTTGCCTGCAGATGTGGAGGAGGGGAGGCCTTAAGGGAACCACGAAAGCGAGAGTTTTGGCCGCACCTGCAGGACCGCCGCAGATGCGGTCAAGTGACCGCAGGTGCGATGATCGCTGGGCAGAGGGCCTTGTGAAGTATGTGGGTTTGGCTCATTTTCATTTCATTCTTCCTTGGGAGCCGACCTTGGAGTGATTTTGGAGCGCCATTTTCATCGTCTATCATTAGGTAAGGAATTTCAACAAGTTGTGAGTTAAATATACGAATTTGGGCTTGTAAATACATGGTAAATTATGGGAATTTTGGGATTTTAAGAGAAAAGCCTAGAAGTTGGTATTTCGGATTTTGACCACGATTTTGGAAGTGAAGTTAGGAATAAAAATATGTATTTGAGTTCGTAATGTTATGTGTAATGATTTTCTTCAAGAATATTTGGAATCCGGGAATGTGGGCCCGAATGTTGACTTTATTGACTTTTCGAGCAGTGTTAGGAATTATTATAAATTAATTAATTATGATGTTGGAGTATATTTTTATTGGTTTTCATGATTGATTGACTAGTTCAGATCGATGGACATTTGGTTTGAGGTGTTAGAGAGGCGTTGGAGCCGGTTATGGAACTTCAGAGCAAGGTAAGTCTCCTGTCTAACCCTGTGAGGGGGAATTTACCCCGTAGGTACTGTTCTTGTTGTATGCTACATGTTGTGGGAGCTGCGCACGTATGAGGTGACGAGTTTTCGTGCGTATTCTAGAGTTCCTGATTATGTCCGGGTAGACTTAGGTTCATGCCATGCTTTAATTGTATTATTTGAGTTATCCTTGCCTGTATAATTCCCTTGTTTCGCGTTGCGACCTTAGACTAGGCTTGCGTAGAGTGATAGACTCGCTATTGTAAAGACCTGATGAGCTACTTGATTAGGCACGGAATAAGTTTTTTTTCCCTTATGAAATTCTCGCGCGTTGTGCGTTTTAATTTAAAAGCTTCTTTACGTTTCATAACTCACACGTATCTTCGTGAGTGGGGTCAAGGACCCGTTAAAGTTTCATGTTCTCATGGGAGCGGGCCGTACGCCTCGACATTTCTATAAATACTTTTATTGGATCGGGCCGTTCGTCGTGCGTAATATTTGGCAAGAAGCCATCGTATCCGGAATTTTTCCTGATTTGAGTTGTGACGATCTATCTGGTGGGGACCATTTTTAATATTCTCTCCGGTTGAGGAGGTGATGGATAATTAAGGGCTTGCATTTACTGTTCAGAGGAGGATCGTACCACATGCTACAATTTGTTTACACTATATATTTTTACCATGCCTCATACTTGTTTACTTTCTGTTGTACTTGATTTATTGGACCACTAGTAAGTGTCGATGTTGACCCCTCGTCACTACTTCTCCGGGGTTAGGCTAGATACTTACATGGTACGCGTTGATTTACGTACTCATACAGAGTCTCCCTCAGAGTTATTTACATTCTCCTGTCTATCTTGTATTCCAAACAGATGCTGTATTGTATTATATTACTCGGTAGATGCTCATGCACTTATGACACCGGATTTTGGGTGCTCCCGCTGGATGTTCATCATTGTAGTACACGTAATTATTATTATTTTACCTTGTAATCCATACTTTGTACGGAAATGTATATGAGAATTCACGGGCTCCTATGAGTACCCGATGTTTATTTTATTTATTTAATGGGATTTATGATTTCAGAATTTTTAAAATGAGTAATTAAGTCGATAATTCACCATTGGCTTGCCTGACGACGACGTTGGGGTGCCATCACGACCTTTAGGGGATTTTGGGTCGTGACAACCAGGGTCGCATTTACGACTATAGCAGGAATCACAGGTATCGCAAATGCGATGCCTTGGTCGCATTTGCGAAGAACTTCTAGGCTGGGTTAGGTTTGCATTTGCGATGATTTTGTCACAATTGCGAGGACAGTAGTGGTCCCAAATGCGATCCTATCTTCGCATTTTGGTAGAGCTCCCCAAGCCTTCAGTGTCGTATTTGCGAGGAATTCTTTGTAATTGCGAGGGTTCACAATTGCGAACCCATATCACAATTATGATATTTGCAACTGAAAATAAGGGCTGAAAGTCGGGATTTATCTCTCATTCTCTCATTGTTTAACCATAGACTCGGTAGGAGGCGATTTGGAGAGGGAATGTTAGCCTACAAACCTTGGGCAAGTTATTCTAATCTATTTCTAATCATATTTCATCAACATATCTTAGAGTTTAACATCAAAATCATGTGAATCAAAGTAGAAATTTGTGAAACTTTGTCAAGTTTTTGAGAAATAAGAAATTGAGTTTTGAGAGTCGATTTGGACTCGAATTTTGAAAACTAATCACATATATAAACTCGTAGGATCATGAGTAGACGGAATCTACTATTGGACTCGGGCTTTGACTGGGCAAGCCCAGGATTAATGCTTTAGAAAAAGTGTAAAGATCTTGACTTTATCTATTGCAATTGAATTCCCTAGTATTGTTTGATGTTATTGAGTCGTTTTTGGTTAGATTTGAGCCATGTGGAGGCGGATTTTAAGGGAAAAGCTATTTTCGAGTGTTCAATTGGCCTAGTTGAGGTAAGTTCCTTACCTAACTTCGTGTGGGGGAACTACCCCTTAGGATTGGTATTGTTTGATTCAATTGTGCTAAGTGAAATCCGTGTACGCAAGGTGGCGAGTGGGTATATGGTATTTTGACCGGTTTAGGCTACTTAGACTATTTTCATGCTTTAATTGAAATGCCATATTATGTTCTAAATTCTCATAGTTAATTTTTTTTAATTGTGTTATACTATCCTTAAATGCCTTAGTTGACTTGTTTAGTAATTGTTCTACATCCTACTTGCTAACTTACTCCCATGCTTTAGTTGAACTTATTGCCTCCTTTATTGTTACATATTATCTCTTCACTGTTAATTATCGTTGCTAAAGTTATTGTTCGTGTTTTCTCTTTCCATATTGATTTTCGTTACTTGAAGTAATTGTTCATGTTATCCCTTTACTTGTTGATTCCATTATTTTAGATTCATTGTTGAATATTATCTCTTTTATTGTGAAGTTAGTCTTATCTAATATTGTGGTTATACATTATTTCTATCATTGTTGAGTTATTTGTTGTTGAAGTTGTGAAAGTCATTAATAAGTTGAGGCGATGTTTGTTATTTTTGAACATCTATCTTATTGAGCATTTTTCATCCATTGTTGTTTTTGGTCTTAAATACGTTGTGGTGGAGACATGAGCTATTGTTGTGGAAATATTGACATTGTTGTTGTTGTCATGTTATGATATATGGGCACTTGTGGTGCGAATTGTTATTGTAATATGCTATTGACGTGCATGCGGCGGTATAAGGCTTGGGGTTGATGTACATGCGGCGGTATAAGGTGGGACTTATGTGCGTGTTTCTTGTAGGGGAACTACATGAAGTCACATGGAGTCATAAGGTGGGCTAAAGTGCGTGTAGCTATTTCGGAAAATCTATTTTCAAAACCTATTTTCAAATGTTAGGCTCACATGGCGGTAAAAGGAAAGATTATGATTGAAATTGAGAAAAGTTAATACGAGGCGGTACCTCGGTTGTGATTCTTGATTATACGAGGCGGTACCTCGGTTTTGATCTAATTATACACGGGGCTGTACCTCGTTGTGATTCTTGCTATTTGTTTCATGTTGCAAGGTGTTTTTGGTGGAAAATATATCTTGTTGTTTCATTCCTTATTTGTTCGAGCAGTTGTTGTCCGTACATGATCATTGTAGTACTTTTGTTTCTTCTTTTATGTTATTTCTTTTGTTGATTTCCGGTACTAGTTCTTGCTATTATCTTTCCATATTAGTTATTTCTTCACCTTCCATTACATATCCGTATGATAATTTCATACTGTGTATTCTATATCCTAGTAGGTGTCTTGACCTGGCCTCGTCACTACTCTACTGAGGCTAGGCTCGATACTTACTGGGTACCATTATGGTGTATTCATACTACGCTTCTGCACATCTTTTTGTGCTGATCCAGGTATGTCTGCTCGTGCCGTTCGTTAGAGGTTGTTGTAGCTGCTGCTTGGGAGACTTCAAAGTATACCTGACTCCACGTACGCAGGCCTTGGAGTCACCTTCCCTATTTTATTTCCTGTTGCATTTCTTTCAGACAGTGATGTATTAGTTATTCTAGAATTACTCTACAGAGCTTATGACTCAGTTCCACCAATTTTGGGGTATGTATTGTGAGATTTTGCTTTCGGAAGTTTTTTTTTATCTATTATTCAGTGGCTTTCAAAAATTTGTTAATTATATCTATTCAGTTATTATTATTTGTTAGGCTTACCTAGTCGTAGAGACTAGGTGCCATCACGACATCCTACAGAGGAAAATCGGGTTCATGACACTTCCTTGTTATATTTATTTTTCTGTCTATCTTTCTCCAGACAGTAGTATAAGAGGTTTTGTATATTCTACTAGTTGGCTCATGCACTTGTGACACCTGATTTTAGAAATTTCTAGTAGATATTCATGGTTTTTGATTATGAAATTCACTACTTTACTCTTATGTTTAGTTTTTTCTTTGCATTACTACGATCACTTACTATTTGTTTCGTTATTAAATAAAAATTAATGGCTTTAAAAATATTAAAATGAGTAATTAAATGGATAGTTTACCGCTGGCTTGCCTAGCAGTGACGTTGGGCTCCATCACAGTCTATAGTGGGAATTGGGTCGTGACAATATCAAAATTCGTAGTTAAAATTGAGTTCAAATAATTCTTTTGCGACACATGTATCAAACATATATCACACACACAAATATACATAGATATACATGTGATACAAATTTGATACATATATGATATACAAATGATACACAGTGTGATACACATGTCATTTTTTCATGTTTCATCTTCTACTTCAAATTTTCAATTCAAATCACCACAAAACTCTGCCAAATAAAATGACATTCTCCTGTGAAACAACCTCTGGACTGCTCGAATCTAGCCAAAGTAACTCAAAAATATCAAATAATGCCTAACGAAACAATTCCAAATGATAAAGGTCGAGTCTTTATACATTTACTCAAAGTCAACCAAAAATTTAAACCGAGGCCCATACCTCAGAACTCGATAAAACTCACAAAATACAACAGCCCATTCAATTACGAGTCCAATCGTACTAATTTCACTCAAATATGACTTCGAATCGATGTTCAAAACTCAATTATTCACTTTAAGAAAGTTTAGATAAAGACCCCCAATTTCATCTCTTCAAATCCTTAATTTAGGTGTAACAATCCATGAAAAGACAAAATATATAATCAAAACAAAGACAAAATTACTTATAATCCCGAAATTTGATGTTTTAATGCACTACCAGGGTCCTTCTTCACAATCGCGGTCTCCAACCTTGGGATCTATATTCAAAAAAATTCCAGCTCAGTTTTTACCCTTCGCGATCGCGGCCATGCTCCCGCGATCACGATGAACAAATTCCAACAAGCTTGCCCAACTCTTCCAGAAAGCCTCTAGTATAATGGCCATAACATTTTGTACATAATTCCAAATGAAAAAAGGTTTGACTTTCTGAAAAATCGACACAATGAGCTACAACTTTTATTTTGGATCTTCTCCAAATTCCTTATAGATTGTAAGATATAAGCTTCTAAAGCCAATCATGTGAAAGCAGAAATTTCTTCTACGCGATCGCAAAAAGGCTTCCGCGATCGCGATTCATAGTGCCCAATCAACAATTTGCTCTTCGTGAATGCGACCAAGAGTCCGTGATCGTGATGTACACCCCTGTGGCCAAAAACCAACAACTAAAAATAGCCTAGAAATGGTCTGAAACCACCCCGAAACATACCGGAGCCCCTCGGGACCCTGTCCGAATATACCAACAAGTCCCAAAACATATTACGGACCTACTCGAGTCTTCAAATCACATATAATAACATCAAAACCACAAATAGTCGATCAAGATCAATCTCTTAAGTTCATAAACTTCAAACTTCGAATCAAGCGTCCGATTCAAGCCTAACCAATCTGGAATGCATCCAAATTTCGTATTCAAGTTGCAAACCCGATAATATCAAAGTCAACTCCCGATCAAACTTACGACATTCCAAACCTTCAAATTTTTAACTTTTGCCAAAATGCATCAAATTAACCTACGAACCTTTAAACCCAAATCTGAACATACGCCTAAGTCCAAAATCACCATACGATGCTATTGGAATCGTCAAAACACCATTCCACAGTCGTTTACACAAAAGTCAAACTCGAGTCAACTCTTACCGCTTAAGTTTCTAAAAATAGAATCATCCTTCCAAATCAATCTTAAATCATCCAAAAACCAAACCCAACCACACATGCCAGTCACAATACATAATACGTAGCTACTCGAGACCTTAAGCCACCGAGCAAGACGCTAATTCTCAAAATGACCGGTCGAGTCGTTACCCCGACATAAAGTTAGGCAAGATACTTATCTCAAACAAGCCAAATAAATCCTCCAGTAAGCCTTTCCCATGAATATCTAACTCCGGACAGCTCGAATCTAGCAAAAATAACTATATACCATAAGTACAAACCATAGGAAACTATTCCGGATAATAAAGTTGTAATCTTTAAAGAAAATCAAAAAGTCAACCCCGGGCCCGTATCTCAGAACCCGACCAAACATACAAAATCCGAATACCAATTCAATGGCGAGTCCAACCATTCTAAAATTATCCAATTCCGACCTCCAATCGACCTTCAAATCCTTAATTTATAGCTTAGGAAGTTTTCACAAAATTCCCCAATTTTTACAATTCAAAATACTAATTAAATGATAAAAACAATGATGGATTTATGAATAATAATCAAATCCGAGTCAAAAACACTTACCCAGATCAAATCCTTGAAAATCCTTTCCAAAATCTCCCAAAACCGAGATCTCTAACTCAAAAGATGAAAAATGGAACAAAACCCTCGATCCAGCCATTTTCTGCCCAGCTATTCCGCACCTACGGAAAATCCATTGCAGGTACCGCTTTTCTTTAAGCCAGGAAATTCCGTTTCTGCGGACACATGGGNGAATGCGACCAAGAGTCCGTGATCGTGATGTACACCCCTGTGGCCAAAAACCAACAACTAAAAATAGCCTAGAAATAGTCTGAAACCACCCCGAAACATACCGGAGCCCCTCGGGACCCTGTCCGAATATACCAACAAGTCCCAAAACATATTATGGACCTACTCGAGACCTCAAATCACATATAATAACATCAAAACCACATATAGTCGATCAAGATCAATCTCTTAAGTTCATAAACTTCAAACTTCGAATCAAGCGTCCGATTTAAGCCTAACCAATCTGGAATGAATCCAAATTTTGCATTCAAGTTTCAAACCCGATAATATCAAAGTCAACTCCCGGTCAAACTTACGAACATTCCAAACCTTCAAATTTCCAACTTTCGCCTAAATGCATCAAATTAACCTACGAACCTTTAAACCCAAATCCGAACATACGCCTAAGTCCAAAATCACCATACGATGCTATTGGAATCGTCAAAACTCCATTCCACAGTCGTTTACACAAAAGTCAAACTCCAGTCAACTCTTACCGCTTAAGTTTCTAAAAAAAGAATCATCCTTCCAAATCAATCTTAAATCATCCAAAAACCAAACCCAACCACACATGCCAGTCACAATACATAATACGTAGCTACTCGAGACCTTAAGCCACTGAGCAAGACGCTAATTCTCAAAATGACCGGTCGGGTCATTACCCCGACATAAAGTTAGGCAAGATACTTATCTCAAACAAGCCAAATGAATCCCCCAGTAAGCCTTTCCCATGAATATCTAACTCCGGACAGCTCGAATCTAGCAAAAATAACTATATACCATAAGTACAAACCATAGGAAACTATTCCGGATAATAAAGTTGTAATCTTTAAAGAAAATCAAAAAGTCAACCCCGGGCCCGTATCTCAGAACCCGACCAAACACATAAAATCCGAATACCAATTCAATGGCGAGTCCAACCATTCTAAAATTATCCAATTCCGACCTCCAATCGACCTTCAAATCCTTAATTTATAGCTTAGGAAGTTTTCACAAAATTCCCCAATTTTTACAATTCAAAATACTAATTAAATGATAAAAACAATGATGGATTTATGAATAATAATCAAATCCGAGTCAAAAACACTTACCCAGATCAAATCCTTGAAAATCCTTTCCAAAATCCCCCAAAACCGAGATCTCTAACTCAAAAGATGAAAAATGGAACAAAACCCTCGATCCAGCCATTTTCTGCCCAGCTATTCCGCACCTACGGAATATCCATTGCAGGTACCGCTTTTCTTTAAGCCAGGAAATTCCGCTTCTGCGGACACATGGGCGCTTCTGCACACCCGCACCTGCGGACAACGTCTGCTTCTGCGACCCCAAGCCATTCTGGCCATATCCACATCTGCGATCAAATCCCTCGCACCAACGGGCTCATAGATGCGGAAAACTCCTCGCATCTATGGTCACTGCCAAGCCCATAGCACCTCGCTTCCGCGATCCAACTAACCGAACCTGCGGTTACGCACCTGCGGCCAAGCCCACCGCAGGTGCGGTGACACTAGAACATCAATTGTTCTTTAGCAATCAACTTAAGTTCAATGAACCTGATTTTAATCTGAATCACACCCAAGGCCCCCTGGACCCTGTCCGAACATACCATCAAGTTGCAACACACATAAAGAACTTACTCGAGGCCTAAAATTACATCAAACAATATTGAATCTATGTCGCACCCCATTTTAAGCCTATGGAATAAATGAACATTCAAATTCTAAAACCAATGCCGAAACGGATTAAATAAACCACGATTGAGCTTAAATTTTGCACACAAGTCATAAATGACACGAGGACCTATTCCAACTCCCGGAACCGAAATCCTTAGCCGATATCAATAAAGTAAATTCTCGGTCAAACTCCTCAACCTTCTAAACTTTTAATTTTCCAACTTTCCCCAATTCAAGCCAAAACAACCTACGGACCCCCAAAACAATATTCCCGTAACACTCCTAAGTCCAAAATCACCATACGAAACTATTAGAATCATTAAAACTCCATTCTGGAGTCGTCTACCCAAAAGTCAAACTCCGGTCAACTCTTTCAACTTAAGCTTCCAACTTTAAACTAAGTGTCCCAATCCACTTAAAAACTCACCCGAAACCAAACCAACCACCTCGACAAGTCACATAACCACAATATAGCATATATGAGGCAATAAATAGGGAAATAGGGCTAAAATACTCAAAACAACCGGTCGGGTTTAGCCCTCTACTGAACCTTCACTGAAGCAATGTTCTTTGACCTCAACTTTCGGACCTGCCTGTTCGAGATGGATACCGGATCCTCAACATAAGTCAAATCCTTGTCCAATTGGACTGAGCTTAAATCTAAAATATGGGACGATCACCGTGATATTTCCGGAGCATGGAAGCATGGAACACCGAGTGAATTGCAGATAAGCTAGGTAGAAATGCAAGCTTGTAGGACACTTTCCCCATTCTGTCGAGGATCTCAAAAGGACCAATATACCTAGGGCTCAACTTGCCCTTCTTCCCGAACCTCATCACACCCTTCATGGGTGAAACCTGGAGCAAAACCCACTCTCCCATCATAAGTGCTATATCACGAACCTTCCAATCAACATAACTCTTTTACCTAGACTGTGTTGTACGAAGCCGATCTTGGATCAACTTGACCTTCTCCAAGGCATCTACAACTAAATCTGTGCCCAACAATCTAGCATCACCCGGCTCAAACCAACCAACTGAAGAATGACATCACCTCTCATATAGGGCATCATAAGGAGACATTTGAATACTCGATGATAGCTGTTGTTATAGGAAAACTCCGCAAGCGACAAGAACGGATCCCAAGAACCCCCTAAATCCATAACACATGCACGGAGCATATCCTCTGAGATCTGAATGGTGCATTTGAACTGTCTGTCTGTCTATGGGTGAAATGATATACTCAACTCAACCCGTGTGCCTAACCCACGCTGTATGACTCTCCAGAAGTGCGATGTAAACTGTGTGCCCGGTTAGAGATAATGGATATCGACACGCCATGAAGTCGGACAATCTCGCAGCTATAGCTCTAAGCCAGCTGCTCTGAAGAATAGGTAGTCACCACCGGAATGAAATGAGCCGACTTGGTCAACCTATCCACAATCACCCATACAACGTCAAATTTCTTCAAAGTCTGTGGGAGCCCAACAACGAAGTCCATGGTAACACGCTCCTATTTCCACTCGGGAATCTCAAGTCTCTGAAGCAAATCGCCCGGCCTCTAGTGCTCATACATCACTTGCTGACAATTTAGGCACCGAGCCACATACTCTACTATATCTTTCTTCATTCTTCTCCACCAATAGTGCTGTCTTAAATCCTGATACATCTTAGCGACACCCAGATGAATGGACTACTACAAACCGTGGGACTCCTGAAGGATCAACTCACGTAGACCATCTACATTAAGCACACATAACTGGACCTGCATCCGTAACATACTGTCATCTCCGATAGAAACCTCCTTGGCATCGCCGTGCTGTACCGTGTCCTTAAGGACAAGCAAATGGGGGTCATCATACTGACGCTCTCTGATGCTATCATATAAAGAAGACCGAGAAACCACGCAAGAAAGAACTCGTCTTGGATCCGAATCATCCAATCTTACAAACTGATTGCTAAAGCTTGAACATCCTGGGCTAGTGGCTATTCTTCTGCCGGTAAATATGTTAAATAGCCCAAGCTCTCCGCCTTTCTACTCAAGGCATCGGCCACCATGTTGGTCTTCTTGGGATGATATAAAATAGTTATATCATAGTCTTTAAGCAACTCTAACCATCTCCGCTGCCTCAAGTTACGATCTTTCTGTTTGAACAGATATTGTAGACTCCTGTGGTCGGTATATAACTCACATGGGACACCGTACAGATAATGTCTCCAAATCTTAAAGGCATGAATAATATCTGCCAATTCTAAGTCGTGGACAGAATAGTTCTTCTCATGAACCTTCAACTGCCGATATGCATAGGCAATCACCCAACCATCTTGCATCAACACCGCACCAAGGACAACACATGTCGTATCACAATAACAGTGTAAGACCTCAAACACGTAGGCAACAACAACACTGGGGCTGTAGTTTAAATAGTCTTGAGCTTTTGAAATCTCGCCTCACACTCCTCGGACCATATGAAAGAGCACCCTTCTGGGTCAATCTGGTCATAGGTGCAGCAATGGATGAGAAACCCTCTACGAAACGATGATAATATTCGGCCAAACCAAGAAAACTACAAATCTCAGTATCTGAAGACGGTCTGGGCCAACTTTGAACTACTTCATTCTTCTTCGGATCTACCTTGATCCCCTCACTGGACACCACATGACCCAAAAATACCATCGAATCAAGCTAGAATTCACACTTTGAGAATTTTACATACAACTTCTTTTCTTTCACGGTTAGAAGTACAATCCTCAAATATGCATAAATGATGAATGCATCAAGATATGGCTGGAATGCATTGTTCATCAGGTGCATAAATGTTGCTGGGGTATTGGTCGGCCCAAATGACATCACAAGGAACTCGTAGTGACCGTACCGAGTCCTAAAGGCAGTCTTCGGGATATTCGGATCCCAAATTTTCAGCTGATGATACCCTGACCGCAATCAACCTTTGAGAATACTCTGGCACCCTGTAGTTGATCAAATAAGTTATCAATGCACGACAATATGTACCTATTCTTCACTGTAACCTTGTTCAAGTCCCGATAATCAATGCATATGCGCATAGAACCATCCTTCTTCTTCACAAACAGAACCGGAGCACCCCAAGGTGACATACTAGGCTGGATGAAATCCTTATTAAGCAACTCTTGTAGCTGCTCCTTCAACTTCTTCAACTCCACCGGTGCCATACGATATGGTGGAATAGAAATGGGATGAATGCTCGGCTATAAGTCAATACCAAAATCGATATCTCTATCTGGTGGCATGCCGGGAAGATCTGCTAGAAATACATCAAGGAGGTCTCTCACTACCGGAACTGACTCCACAGTAGGAGTATCAACAGTGACATCTCTCACAAAGGCTAGATATGCATCATACCCCATCTAAACCATCCGTTGTGCCTTAAGGAAAGATACAACCCTGCTAGGAACATAATCCAATGTACCCCTCCACTCCAACCGTGGCAAACCTAGCATAGCCAATGTCACAGTCTTGGCGTGACATTCTATAATTGCATGATAGGGCCACAACCAGTCCATGCCCAAGATATTATCAAAATCTACCATACTGACTAATAATAGATCCACTCTGGTCTCAAAACCACCAATAACAACTAGCCACGATCAATACACATGGTCCACAATAATAGAATCTCCCACAGGCGTGGACATATATACAAGAGAACTCAAAGAATCACGAGATATATCCACATACAGAGCAAAGTAAGATAACACATATGAGTAAGTGGAGCCTGGATCAAATAAGAATGATGCATCTCTATGACAAACCGGAACAATACCTGTGATGAAGCGATTGCCTCTGTCTTACCTGAAAAAGCATAGAATCTAGCTTGGACTTCCACTCTAGAGAGACCCCTACCCGCCTGACCTCCACCCCTAGGTGAGTGGCAACTGGAGCAGTAACCACAACCTGAGAAGTCTGTGGACCCTGTGGAATACGTTGAACCTGTATAGCCTGTAGAGGTGCACCCCTCCTAAGTCTTGGGCAGTCCCTCACCATATGTTGGGTATCACCACACTCAAAGCAAACTCTCGGTGGGCATGGCTACTGAAATTTGCCTTGGCTTGGTCGGCTCGACTGACCCCTGAAGGCACCCTGTGCAGGAGGTGCACTAGATAGCGGCTGAGCAAATTAGGTAACCGAAGATCTCGGAGTAGCCGGAGTACCACTAGAAGCTGGAAGTGCTGAATGAACCGGACATCTCACATAGCCTCTACCATGACGGGCTGTAGATGCAACATAGCCACCACTAAAGCCTCCACTACCTCAAGGCCTCTTGGCCTCCATGTCCTCTGTCTCACGGCCCCGCATACCTCTAACCTCCGTGCAACCTCTACCACCTGCTGATATGGGTTATCTGTCTCCAACTCTCTGGCCATGCTAAATCTAATGCCATAGTTGTTACCCTCGATGAATCGGCGGACTCACTCTCTGACTGTAGAAACCAAGATAAGTGCATGTTTGGACAACTCACTGAATCTGACATCATACTCCGACACTGTCATAGTACCCTAGCGCAACTACTCAAACTCCACGCGCCATGTATCCCGAAGGCTCTGAGGAACAAAATATCTCAAGAACATCTCTGAAAACTGAGTCCAAGCGAGTGAAGCTTAATCACCTGGGCTACCCTCCTCGTAAGCCCGCCACCACTGATACGGTGCTCCTGACAGCTGGAATGTAGTAAAAGAAACCCCGTATGGAGAATATAGTGTCACTTCTCTAGAGAACCTTGTGCATCCTCTGTAGCTAGGTCGTTGAAAGTCTAAGGATGATACTTCTTGAACCTGTCAATTCTAAGCTACTCCTCCTCAGATTCCACTGCCCTAACCTTGGGCTGAACCAGAATATCAAGCTGCACTGGCATGACCACCTGGACCTAATCAACATGGGCCCGCTGCTCTAGAGTACGGGCCGGGGGAGTTTGTGCTCCTCCCCCAGCCTGAGATATAGCCGTAGCAAGTGGAATCAACCCCGCCTGAGCTAGAGTACCGAACATGCTCAAGAACTGTGCTAGG
>AWOL01S0164678.1:0-16636 GCA_000715115.1 Nicotiana otophora | reverse complement strand
ATCAGAGAGCCTTGATTGAAGCTATGCGGACCGCACTATTATTGTGCAACCTCGGGATTCAAAGGTGCGGCCACATTCATAATTATGCAGTCTGCAGAAAAAGGTCCAAGTCCCAACCCAAGTCAAGTGTACGGCCGCACTCAGAAATATACGGACCGCACAATTAGATGAAGTGCGGCCGCATCCCACTTTTATGCGACCACAGAAGGCCCAGTTGACCAATCAAGCTCAGAGTGCAGAGTGCACTCAGAATTATGCGGCCGCACAACCTCCGTAGGGGCAATTTTGTCAGATATTTTTAGCTTAGTATAAATAGAACTTTTTATCATTTTTAGGGTAAGTTTTGTTTTGGGAGAGCACCTGAGCCGTTTTTCTTTACTTGTATTTCTTCATTTTTCATGTGTAGCTAAAGTTTTAGCTAGGGTTGTGGCCCAACCCCAGTGTGGGTACTTAATGGGTGTTTGATTTATGACTTGTTTGTGATTGGGTTAGTGATATTTAGCCTAGTTCTTGCTTGAATTCAAGAATTAATGGCTGCAAACATTGATTCACGCCTAATTGACTTAGTCTCTACTAGAGAAAGAGAGACTAAGTCTAGAAAAACTTGGCTAACAAGAAATTGGGGCGAACTCAAGAAATTGATAGCCCCAATTAAAGGGTTGAATCTAGAGATAGTAAGACTTGATTTGAGCATTTATCACTTGTTGTGTGCAATACCCATTTGGACTTGAGAAAGCCAAATTGGGCAAAATCACTCAAACTACCGAGAGGTATAGAGTTGGTAATTATGTGTGATTGCTATATTACAACCCCGACCAATCAAACTTGCCCTAGAGTTTACAACTCATTAGGTAAACACCTAGGTGGAAGTCACGACCCTAGATCTTTTGTCATTTGGAAAACAACCAAAACCAAAAATATTGTCTTCTAGTTTTATAATTGCCATCAATAGTTTAAAGTAGAAGTAGAAATAACGAACAAGAATATGGAAGTGTATTCTAAGGTATATCGTACAATTACACTTAGCAGATACCTAATCCCAATTCTAACTCCCTCAGGATTCGACCCCGACTTGCGTTGTGTTTTATTATTGCTTCGACTTGCTCATTACCTATATTTGTGGTGTGAGTTTGGGCGACATCGGATACTCCATACAATAGGTATTCTGGAGACCAGTGGGGTCTCATTAACTACTTTTCAGTTCTCTGGGGCTGCCTTCAGTTGGTGGAAGGCTTACGAGAGGCGTAGGCCGGTCGGCGCAGTACCCTATACATGGCAGCAGTTCTCCGTTCTTTTCCTGGAGAAGTTCGTGCCTCAGTCCCGCAGAGAGGAGCTGCGCAGGCAGTTCGAGCATCTTCGTCAGGGTGATATGTCTGTGACGCAGTATGAGATGAGAATTTTTGAGTTGGCCCGTCATGCTATCTGGTTGGTTCCCACAGACAGAGAGAGGATCAGGAAATTCATAGATGGCCTCACTTTTCAGTTACGATTGCTTATGACTAGAGAGATAGTATATGATGCTACTTTTGATGAGGTTCTCGGCATTGCTCATCAGATTGAGATGGTTCGCAACCAGGAGCAGGTTGAGAGAGAGGCCAAGAGGCCTTGTGGACAAGGTGGATTTAGCGGTGTTCCTTCTGGGGACAGTTTTACCATGGTAGGGGTCGTCCTTTCAGACATGCTCAAACGGCTCGCTCAGGGCCATTCATCTCTCAGTGCCCTCCCAGCTCAGAGTTTGTCCCGTGCTCCATTGGGTCAGGCTCGTCTATGCCAGGTCCTTCTACTAGTTATCCCGGTGCTCGGGGATCCCTTCAATCCCCAACACCAGCACCGGGGAGTTGCTATGAGTATGGAGAGTTTGGCCAAGTCAGGAGACATTGTCCCTGCCTTACGGGAGGTCCAGCTCAGCAGAGGAGCCAGTCTATGACATCAGCACCACTTTCTTCACCACCCGCTCAGCCAGCTCGGGGTGGAGCCTAGTCAGCTAGGGGTCTCCCGAGAGGGGGAGGCCGATCAGGGGGCGGCCAGACCCGTTTCTATGCTCTTCCTGCTAGACCAGATGCCATTGCTTCGGATGCTGTGATTACAGGTATTATCTCAGTTTTCTATAGAGATGCCTCTGTATTATTTGACCCTGGTCATCCACAACTGGTGCTTGTTCCTGAACTGGGGCAACTAGTGAGTCTGCAGGTACTGCCCCAGCTGCTGTGCGGGCAGCACCTCTGCCCCTACCGCGGCCTATACCCCAACCTCGGCCTCTCGTGGCCCTGGCTGGAGGTACTGGTGGTTGTCCGTCCTACCCCATAGTACGAGTCCTCACCATCTGTGAGAGAATGAAACAACAGATGTTTAGTCACCAGAATCAACAGATTCGCACGACAAGAATTCAAGAATGTGAAGTTTTTCCTAAGGGTTCGGCAGCCTCTCGAAGATAATTACAGACGTCTCCGTACCGATCCGCAAGACTCTACTAACCTTCTCATTACTCGTGAGACCTATGTAACCTAGGCTCTGATACCAACTTGTCACGACCCAAAATCTAACCCGTCGTGATGGCGCCTACCGTGATACTAGGCAAGCAGACATCTCCAAAACACTTTCAACATTTAACAGAAATGAATTAATATATTTAAAATAACTGGAGTCTTTCATAAGAACGGGGTAAAACCCAAAGCATAAGTGCGAAAAAAATAATAGCCCGACATCGGGGTGTCACTGAGACATGAGCATCTAGATATTCAGTCTAATACAAACAGTGTCTAAGTATCAATACAGAAAAGAAAGAAAACATAGAAAGAGAGACAAGGTCTGCGGACGCCGGCAGCTACCTCTTAGTCTCCGATACTTGATCGCGCACGAACTCAACGACCTTCGTGATCAAACACACCTGGATCTGCACATGAAGTGTAGGGTGTAGCAAGAGTACAACCCACTCAACAAGTAACAAAAATAAATAAGGAACTGAGAAAGTAGTGACGAGCTATACAATACGGTTCATTTTCAATAATTTCATTAAGGAATATATATGCTTTCAAATCAGGCAGTTCAAATCAAATCAATTTTATTCAGTTAAAGTGTAGGTAAATCCGGATATAGAATCTTTCAGAAATTTCCCGACAATGACAGATAGCAACTAAGTGCATCAACAAATAAAACATCAAGTACAGCCTCTCAGGGCAATAGTCACTTAACTCGTTACAACAGCTCAATCACTCGGCCCTCATCCCTCAGTACTCACACTCAATAGGTGCCTACGCTCACTGGGGGTGTGCAGACTCCGGAGGGGCTCCTTTAGCCCAAGCGCTATATCGTTGCGGCGTGCCGCCCGATCCCATATAAATAGCCATAAGGCTCGTTGCATCGTGCAACCCGATACATATAAATATACAACCCGGAGGCTCACTGCGGCGTGCAACCCGATCCATATATACAACCCTAAGGCTCGTTGCGGCGTGCAACCCGTTCCATATACATACATATAGCTCACAGATCGGCGCTCAGGCCCTAACTCAGTCACCAACCTCTCTAGGCCCTAAAACTATGACTGACTACAAGACAACAATTACCAAATACTTCAACAAGTAGTCGACCTCTGCGGGTCCCAACAATACCATCACATAGCCTAAGCATGATTTCTAACATGATTGCAGTCAAATTTCTATAACACAGAGAGAACATGTAATTAACATTAGGCCATTCGACTTTACAGTCTCATGGGACGGACCAAGTCGCAATCCCCCACAGTGCACGCCCACACGCCCGTCACCTAGCATGTGCGTCACCTCCAAATTAGTCACATCATACCATAAATCCAAGGTTTCATACCCTCAGGACCAGATTTAAAACTATTACTTACCTCAAACCGTGTAAAATCCTACTCTGCAATGCCCTTGCCCCTCGAATCAATCACTAAACGCCCCGAATCTAGCCACAAGCAGTACGATATAATTAATATAATCTAAAAGAATCAATTTCCTCAAGAAAAACATGAAATTATAAGCCAAAATCCGAAATAGGCTCAATCCGGCCCCGTCCGGGCCCACGTCTCAAAATCCGACAAACGTCATAAAACCCGAAAGCCCATTCACTCACGAGTCTAACCGTATCAAATTACTCAAATCCGATAACAAAATCCCATTCAGATCTCAAAAATCTAACCCAAGAACACTTCCTTTTTTCCCTCAATTTTCCACCCCAAATCACAAATTAGATGATGGAATTAAAGACATAATAATGGAATTTAGCCAAAACCAAGTAATAATCACTTACCCCAATCAACACCACGAAAATCCCTTCAAAAACCTCTCAAATCCGTGGTTTCTAGCTCAAAATATGAAAAATGGATTCAAACTCTCATTTTTGAAATTAAATACTATTGCCTAGATTTCCTTCTTCGCGAACGCGACCGTCCTCTTGCGTTCGCGTAGACCAATTTGACTGCCTCCCAGTTTAACTCTTCGCGAACGTAACCAACGCTTCGCAAACGCGATGCTTTACCAACTCTGACCTTCGCGAACGCGATACCACTCCCGCGTTCGGAATGCACACACAGACCACACATTCGCGTTCATGTCCTCTACTTCGCGAACGCGCAGAACAAAAATTCCCAACTCACAAACACCCTTTGCGATCCTCTCGCGAATGCGTAAGAGGAAACCAGAAAAACACAGCAGCAGACATCAGCCATCAACCAAGGTCCAAAAATAATCCGTTAACCACCCAAAACTCACCCGAGGCCCCCTGGGACCTCAACCAAACATACCATCAAGTCCCAAAACATAATACGAACTTAGTCGAACCCTCAAATTACCTCAAACGACATCAAAACACGAATCACTCTCCAATCCAAACTTAATGAACTTCGAAATTTCTAAATTCTACAAACGATGAAGAATCATACCAAACCACGTCCGATTGACCTTAAATTTTGCACACAAGTCATATTCAACATTACGGACCTACTTCAACTTTCGGAATCGGAATCCGACCCCTATATCAAAAAGTCAACGTCCCGGTCAAACTTCCCAAAAATTTAACTTTCGCTATTTCAAGCCTAATTTAGCTACAGACCTCAAATTCACAGTCCAGACACGCTTCTAAGTCCGAAATCACCCAATGAAGCTAACAGAACCGACAAAACTCCATTCTGGAGTCGTCTTCATACAATTCCGACTATGGTCAAAATCATAAGACTCAAGCTTCTATTTTAGGGACTAAGTATCCCAAATCGTTCTGAAACCAAACACAAGACCTCCCGGCAAGTCACATAAGCAGAAACAGATACGGGAAAAATAGTAAATAGGGGATCAGGACTAATACACTCAAAATGACCGGCCGGGTCGCTACATCCTCTCCCTTCTAAAATAATCGTTCATTCTCGAACGAGAATAGAGACATATCTGAAGTGGTAAAAAGATAAGGATAACGGCTGCGCATATCATGCTCGGTTTCCCAAGTCGCCTCCTCGACCAGCTGACCTCAATACTGAACCTTCACAGAAGCAATATTCTTCAACCTCAGCTTTCGAACCTGCATATCTAATATCGCACCGGCTCCTCAACATAAGATAAATCCATGTCCAACTGGACTGAGCTGAAATCCATTATGTGAGACGGATCGCCGTGATACTTCCGGAGCATAGAAACATGGAATACTGGATGAACTCCTGCTAGACTGGGAGGAAAGGCAAGCTCGTAAGTAACCTCCCCAACACGTCGAAATACCTAAAATGGACCGATAAACCTCGGGCTCAACTTTCCCTTCTTTCTGAACCTCATAAAACCCTTCATGGGTGACACCCGGAGCAAGACCCGCTCTTTAACCATCGCTAACCTTCCGATCCACATAACTCTTCTGTCTGGACTGGGTTGTGTGTAGTCTATTCTAAATTACCCTAACCTTCTCCAGAGCATCCAGAACCAAGTCTGTGCCCAATAATCTAGCCTCACCTGACTCAAACCAACCCACTGGAGACCTACACCGCCTACCATACAGAGCCTCATACGATGCCATCTGGATGCTCAACTGGTAACTGTTGTTGTAAGCAAACTCTGCTAGAGGCAAGAACTAATCCCACGAACCCCCAAACTCCATCACACACGCACAAAGCATATCCTCTAAAATCTGAATAGTGCACTCGGACTGTCCGTCCGTCTGAGGGTGAAATGATATGCTCAACTCCACCCGAGTACCCAACTCATGTTGTACGTCCCTCTAGAACCGTGATGTAAACTGCGTACCCCGGTCAGAAATGATAGATACCGGTACGCCATGAAGCGTGATGATCTCGCGGATATACACTCGAGCCAGCTGCTCGGAAGACTAGGTAGTCATCACAGGAATGAAATGAGCTAACTTGGTCAGCCGGTCCACAATCACCCAAACTGCATCAAACTTTCGCTGAGTCCGTGGAAGCCCAACAATGAAATCCTTAGTGATCCGCTCCCATTTCCACTCCGAAATCTCTAACTTCTGAAGCAACCCACCCGGTCGCTGATGCTCATACTTCACCTGCTGGTAATTTAGGCACCGAGATACATACTCCACTATGTCCTTCTTCATTCTCCTCTACTAGTAATGTTATCTCAAGTCTTGATACATCTTCGCGGCACCCGGATGAATAGAATACCGCGAACTGTGAGCCTTCTGGAGAATCCACTCACGCAAACCATTTACATTGGGCACACATAGCCTGCCCTGCATCCTCAATGCACCATCATCCCCAATAGTGACCTCCTTAGCATCACCGTGTTGGACCATGTCCTTAAGGACAAACAGATGGGGGTCCTCATACTGACGCTCCCTGATACGATCATAAAGAGAAGACCAAGAGACCACACAAGCCAATACTTGGCTCGACTCAGAAACATCCAGCTACTGTGCGGGCAGCACCTCTGCACCTACCGCGGCCTCTGCCCCTACCGCGGCCTCTCACGGCCCTGGCTGGAGGTACTGGTGGCTGTCCTTCCTACCCCGTAGTACGAGTCCTCACCATCTGTGAGAGAATCAAACAAAAGATGTTTAGTCACCAGAAACAACAGATTCGCACGACAAGAATTCAAGAATGTGAAGTTTTTCCTAAGGGTTCGGCAGCCTCTCGAAGATAAGTACAGATGTCTCCGTACTAATCCGCAAGACTGTACTAACCTGCTCATGACTCGTGAGACCTATGTAACCTACGCTCCGATACCAACTTGTCACGACCCAAAATCTAACCCGTCGTGATGGTGCCTATCGTGATACTAGGCAAGTAGACATCTCCAAAACACTTTCAACATTTAACATAAATGAATTAATATATTTAAAATAACCGGAGTCTTTAATAAGAACGGGGTAAAACCCAAAGCATAAGTGCGAAAAAATAAATAGCCCGACATCGGGTTGTCATTGAGTCATGAGCATCTAGATATCCAGTCTAATACAAACAGTGTCTAAGTATCAGTACAAAAAAGAAAGAAAACATAGAAGGAGAGACAAGGTCTGCGAACGTCGGCAGCTATCTCGTAGTCTCCGATACTCGATCACTCACGAACTCAACGACCTCCGTGATCAAACACACCTAGATCTACACATGAAGTGCAGGGTGTAGCATGAGTACAACCCACTCAGCAAGTAACATAAATAAATAAGGAACTGAGAAGGTAGTGAAGAGCTATATGATACAGTTCATTTTCAATAATTTCAGTAAGGAATAGACATGCTTTCAAATCCGGCAGATCAAATCAAATCAACTTTATTCACTTAAAGTGTAGGTAAATCTGGATATAGAATCTTTCAGAAATTTCATGACAATGACAGATAGCAACTAAGTGCATCAACAAATGAAAAAGCAAGTACAACCTCTCAGGGCAACAATCACTTAACTCGTTACAATAGCTCAATCACTCGGCCCTTAGCCCTCACTACTCACACTCAATAGGTACATGCGCTCACTGGGGGTATGCAGACTCCGGAGGGGCTCCTTCAGCCCAAGCGCTATATCGTTGCGGCGTGCAACCCGATCCCATATAAGTAGCCATAAGGCTCGTTGCGGTGTGCAACCCGATCCCATATAAATAGCCATAAGGCTCGTTGCGGCGTGCAAACCCGATCCATGATTGCAGTCAAATTTCTATAACACAGAGAAAACAGGTAATTAACAATAGGCTATTCGACTTTACAGTCTCACGGAACAGACCAAGTCACAATCCTCCTTGGTGCATGCCCACGCGCCCGTCATCTAGCATGTGCGCCACCTCCAAACTAATCACATCATACCAAAAATCCGGGGTTACATACCCTCACGACCAGATTTAAAATTGTTACTTACCTTAAATCGCGCAAAATCCTACTCCGCAATGTCTTTGCCCCTCGAATCAATCACCAAACACCCCAAATCTAGCCACAAGCAGTACGATGTAATTAATATAAGCTAAAAGAATCAATTCCACAAGAAAACACACGAAATTATAAGCCAAAATCCGAAATAGGCTTAATCTGGCCCCTTCCGGGCCCATGTCTCAAAATCTGACAAAAATAACAAAACTCGAAAACCCATTCACTCATGAGTCTAACCATACCGAATTTACTCAAATCCGATAACAAAATCCCATTCAAACCTCAAAAATCTAACCCAAGAACACTTCCTCTTTTTTCCCAATTTTTCACCCCAAATCACAAATTAGATGATGGAATTAAAGACATAATCATGGAATTTAGCCAAAACCAAGTACAAGTAACTTACTCCAATCAACTCCATGAAAATTCCTTCAATAATCGCCCAAATCCGAGGTCTCTAGCTCAAAATACGAAGAATGGGTTCAAACCCTAGTTTTTGAAATTAAATACTGTTGCCCAGATCTCCTTCTTCACAAACGCGACCGTCCTCTCGCGTTTGCGTAGACCAATTTGACTGCCTCCCAGTTTAACTCTTCACGAACGCGACCAACGCTTCGTGAACGTGATGCTTTACCAACTCTGACCTTCGCGAACGCGACACCACTACCGCGTTCGCGATGCACACACAGATCACACCTTCGCGTTCGCGTCCTCTTCTTCGTGAACGCGCAGAACAAAAGTTCCCAGCTCACAAACACCCTTCGCGAACGCGAGGCTCCTCTCGCGAATGCGTAAGAGGAAACCAGAAAAACACAGCAGCAGACATGAGCCATTAACCAAGGTCCAAAAATTATGCGTTAACCACCCGAAACTCACCCGAGGCCCCCCGGGACCTCAACCAAACATACCATCAAGTCCCAAAATATCATACGAATTTAGTCGAACCCTCAAATTACCTCAAACAACATCAAAACACGAATCAATCTCCAATCCAAACTTAATGAACTTCGAAATTTCTAAATTCTACAAACGATGAAGGATCATACCAAACCACGTCCGATTGACCTCAAATTTTGCACACAAGTCATATTCAACATTACGGACCTACTCTAACTTTCGGAATCGGAATCCGACCCCTATATCAAAAAGTCAACCTCCCGGTCAAACTTCCCCAAAAATTCGACTTTCGCCATTTCAAATCTAAATTAGCTACAGACCTCAAATTCACAGTCCGGACACGCTCCCAAGTCCAAAATCACCCAACGGAGCTAACAGAACCGACAAAACTCCATTCTGGAGTAGTCTTCATATAATTCCGACTACGGTCAAAATCATAAGACTTAAGCTTCTGTTTTAGGGACTAAGTATCCCAAATCGTTCCGAAACCAAAAACAAGACCTCCCGGCAAGTCACATAAGCAGAAACAAATACGAAAAAAATAGTAAATAGGGGATCGGGGCTAATACACTCAAAACGACCGGCCGGGTCGTTACAAGACGGGGCTTGTGAATTTACATCAATTTTCTTCATTTGTGTATATTTTGGAGAAGCTCAGTTATCATGCTTCATAAGTAGGACGTTTCTTTGTATGATGAAAATTTTAACTCGTTGTACTTTTTAATGGCAAATAATTTAAAACTTCCATGTTTGGAGACACCATCGAAGCACATATATCTGTTAGTTGGATGCGCGAGATGAGTTAGCTCCATGCAAGATAGAGCTAAAGGAAAAATTAGACCATCTTGATACTATCTCAAAACCTGTCATACCTGATCAATGATGGTCGTAGATATTACCTTTGCCCGCTAGAGCCTACAAGCTACTACTTCATAAGCACAACGTATCTCATCTAGTCTATATTATAGAAGAGAAAGTCTTTCGACATGGCTGCTTAAAGTCATTAACTTTTTATTTGAGGGTTTTTAGTCTTTTTAGGCATAGTCATATACGTGTGGCTGAAATATTTCCACAAACCATAGGGTGGATTTAATTTCATTACACCTTTCTGACAACTTAGCTTTTTCCTTTTTTTGTTACTTTCAATTCAAAGAGAATACCTTCCGTTTCTATCGTCTTCTTCCTGTTGGTGTTCTTGCTCTCAAGATCTGTTTGTGTTCTTGTTGCAAGTATGTTTCTTTTCAATTAATTCTGCATATATGTTCTTCTTTCTCCTTAATTCTTTTTTGTTTTTGGGTTCTCTCCATCCTTTTTAATTTTGATTTTCAATGGTTGTAGAATCCATTTATCGTCAACCTCAAATTTCATGTTTTGTATATCGCGTTGTCTCTCTTTTTTTCCCCTTGACCAGAAGCTTCAGCCATTTGCAACTATTTCCCATGGTTGATCTTCTCTTCTCTAGAGCCTAAATGCTTCTCTATCTCAGCTGGATACTGACACTGATCTGGTTGATAAACCTAATTAACAAGAAGAAAATTTTGGGTATAGCCTCACATTGCTTAATAAAGTTTGGAATTCTTTATCTTCTTCAATTATCTTCCAATGTTCCTTTTCTTCAATTTCATCTTCTCTATTTGTACCATCTGCAGAAAGGCTTCAATTATTGGGTTTTAGCTCAGGTTATCTTCTTTAGTTTGATTCCCAGTTATTTTTCTTTTTCTGCATGACCCTACCCTTATCGTCAATTTCTCATTCCTGGTCTTCGTTCCGCATAGGATTCTGAAAGGAGGATTACTGTAGCCTGTAAGTACTCACTGCCTTTATTTCACCAGATATAAAATTTCAACGTTGTGATAAACTTTTTCTCTTTTGTACATAGATTTTACTCTCTCTTATTGCTACTATAAGTTTTAACTCTGCCTTCGAGTCTTTTGTTCTTGAGGGGTCAAGGTCCGATGAAATTCATAGGTTTAGGAAGAAGCCCTATAAAATATAATTTTTCTTTTGACCATATTTTGATTGTTAATACTTGAAGTAGTTCAATTCAAACTAGAAATCATTAAGTGGATAGTATTGTCAATTATGCTCTAAGTATACTTTAGAATCCCAGCGTCTTGATGAGTCAATCTTTTAAAATCATTCATTGGATCTAACTAGCTACACATAGAGTTGTTTATTTGATTTCTGGCAATCGGAATGTCGTTTCCTATATTACTTGACTACTGTTGATTATAGTTGAACATCTGACGAAACATGAATTCGCGCTTTCATAGTTGTGGGAGGGGGTGTATAACAACGATGTTGTGGCGTTGCCATCAATGGTGGTATTTACTGAAAGTATGGGAAAGTTGATAATTTGTTTAAATGTTTTAATGAATATTTATACTTTACTGATCCTATATCGCATTTATACACATGTCAGCGTTGATTAAAGTAGGTAGTTGATCAAAGCTTTTCATCTTCAGAAGCTCTATCGTTTTTAATTTGAAATTTTTGATTATAAAGAAACTGATTTTCAGTTCACAGAAGAAGAGGGGCAGAGGAGATTGTTTTTTCAGCCGGATGCTAAGTATAGTTGGCTCTAAAGTGTAATAAGGTAGATTGTAACTTCAGTTTTATTATTCTGCTTCATTCCGATAGCACTTTTTATTTTTTATTTTTGGACCTACTTATGCCAAATTCTTTTTGAACCATCTATAAAAGTGTTGTGTGATGGAACCCACTCCACAGTCATTTATCTAGGAAAAACAGGGCTGAAACCAAACAATAAAGTCTTTATGACTTCTTGTATGATAATGAGAAAATGATATAATTTTTTCCCTTTCGCTTTCTTCATATCTACAAAGAACATAGATATGGTATTTTTTTAGAGTTACACCAAGAGAACATCAGTTTTTGGCTAGAAATTTGACAGAGTGGGAGATCCTCTTCTCATATTTTGTCATCAATTAACTTCCTCATGCAAAAATAATCTGTTTCTTTTCGTTGAGAGGAATCTCGTGAAAGAATATCTATTTACTATCTAATCACATGAACTCCACTCTATATACACGATATTGGCAAGTGAATTTCTCATATGTTATTAAAGTATTTTACATACAATATCCCCACCTTCAATATCTTTTCGAATTTTAAGTAAATTTATTGAAATTGTAATAATGATCGGCCAATCAATTGTTGCTTTATATGATATTTCTAATTGATAAGAAGAAATGCAACAAAGTGAGTCAAAACGGATTGGTACTCAGTGAAGGCCTAATTAGATAAACAGTCATAAGGGAAAGGTAACTTTAGATGAGGGATACATTACAAAAGTTGTATGATGAACTATGCATCTAATGAATATTTTCCTTATTATAGTGCCTTTATTAGTTCTATTTTTAACTGTCCAGCTTTACACGTTTCTAGGTAAAATCTGTATACATGTTTTAGAATGCATGAGAATAAAATTTTTTCCTTTTCTTCTCTGTTTTTTATATCGCATGGTGCGGAGAGGGTGAGAGGAGGCAATTTGCTGGTATAGCAGAAGGGTGGAGTTCTAAAATCTTGCTCCAGCTCTATCTAATCTAGCTCTAATGGTGAATGACTTAGCTAATGGTTCCGTTTATGGTGCAGTTGTGCTCACTACGTCTTTAAAATCGGCAACACCATTTCATCATTATTTTATGTCTTGGTCTGCCTTTTTATTTTTTGGATGAAGTTGGTGATACAAAATTTGCAAAGGTTTCGTTCCCTTCTTCTAGCTATTTTGCTGGCCAGTTATAATATGATCGTCAACAGATGTCTATGTCTATATAATCACTGCCCTTGAGTTTGGTGGGCAAATCACTGTTATTGAACCTACGATTGATTTTTTTGGATGATTTCTTTTGCAGATTATGACTGACAAGANAGCTATTTTGCTGGCCAGTTATAATATGATCGTCAACAGATGTCTATGTCTATATAATCACTGCGCTTGAGTTTGGTGGGCAAATCACTGTTATTGAACCTACGATTGATTTTTTGGATGATTTCTTTTGCAGATTATGACTGACAAGGGGGCTACGAGATTCTATCATTTGTTTGGACTTAGTGCAGATGTTGCTCTTGTTTTCTGTGGTCGCTTGGTGAAGTATATCTCGAGCTTCTTTGTCTCCTTCGAAATCTTTCATGGTTCTTGTTCAATATTTCTTGGATTAGATGAAGCGGATTTGCTGTTAAGTTAGGCTGCAACGGTGTCTCATATATGCTACTATACCTACTTCTTTTCTCCTAACTTTTCACATAGCCTATATCCACACATACCACCCCTGTGTGCGCACATCTATTTTTGAGAGAATATTGAAGAAAAATTTGAACTTTCACTGAAGACATTCAACTTAAATTCGTTTCTTAATTATGTTGACATATGAAGTTCACACTAGTTCAGGNGGAATGTCGTTTCCTATATTACTTGACTACTGTTGATTATAGTTGAACATCTGACGAAACATGAATTCGCGCTTTCATAGTTGTGGGAGGGGGTGTATAACAACGATGTTGTGGCGTTGCCATCAATGGTGGTATTTACTGAAAGTATGGGAAAGTTGATAATTTGTTTAAATGTTTTAATGAATATTTATACTTTACTGATCCTATATCGCATTTATACACATGTCAGCGTTGATTAAAGTAGGTAGTTGATCAAAGCTTTTCATCTTCAGAAGCTCTATCGTTTTTAATTTGAAATTTTTGATTATAAAGAAACTGATTTTCAGTTCACAGAAGAAGAGGGGCAGAGGAGATTGTTTTTTCAGCCGGATGCTAAGTATAGTTGGCTCTAAAGTGTAATAAGGTAGATTGTAACTTCAGTTTTATTATTCTGCTTCATTCCGATAGCACTTTTTATTTTTTATTTTTGGACCTACTTATGCCAAATTCTTTTTGAACCATCTATAAAAGTGTTGTGTGATGGAACCCACTCCACAGTCATTTATCTAGGAAAAACAGGGCTGAAACCAAACAATAAAGTCTTTATGACTTCTTGTATGATAATGAGAAAATGATATAATTTTTTCCCTTTCGCTTTCTTCATATCTACAAAGAACATAGATATGGTATTTTTTTAGAGTTACACCAAGAGAACATCAGTTTTTGGCTAGAAATTTGACAGAGTGGGAGATCCTCTTCTCATATTTTGTCATCAATTAACTTCCTCATGCAAAAATAATCTGTTTCTTTTCGTTGAGAGGAATCTCGTGAAAGAATATCTATTTACTATCTAATCACATGAACTCCACTCTATATACACGATATTGGCAAGTGAATTTCTCATATGTTATTAAAGTATTTTACATACAATATCCCCACCTTCAATATCTTTTCGAATTTTAAGTAAATTTATTGAAATTGTAATAATGATCGGCCAATCAATTGTTGCTTTATATGATATTTCTAATTGATAAGAAGAAATGCAACAAAGTGAGTCAAAACGGATTGGTACTCAGTGAAGGCCTAATTAGATAAACAGTCATAAGGGAAAGGTAACTTTAGATGAGGGATACATTACAAAAGTTGTATGATGAACTATGCATCTAATGAATATTTTCCTTATTATAGTGCCTTTATTAGTTCTATTTTTAACTGTCCAGCTTTACACGTTTCTAGGTAAAATCTGTATACATGTTTTAGAATGCATGAGAATAAAATTTTTTCCTTTTCTTCTCTGTTTTTTATATCGCATGGTGCGGAGAGGGTGAGAGGAGGCAATTTGCTGGTATAGCAGAAGGGTGGAGTTCTAAAATCTTGCTCCAGCTCTATCTAATCTAGCTCTAATGGTGAATGACTTAGCTAATGGTTCCGTTTATGGTGCAGTTGTGCTCACTACGTCTTTAAAATCGGCAACACCATTTCATCATTATTTTATGTCTTGGTCTGCCTTTTTATTTTTTGGATGAAGTTGGTGATACAAAATTTGCAAAGGTTTCGTTCCCTTCTTCTAGCTATTTTGCTGGCCAGTTATAATATGATCGTCAACAGATGTCTATGTCTATATAATCACTGCGCTTGAGTTTGGTGGGCAAATCACTGTTATTGAACCTACGATTGATTTTTTGGATGATTTCTTTTGCAGATTATGACTGACAAGGGGGCTACGAGATTCTATCATTTGTTTGGACTTAGTGCAGATGTTGCTCTTGTTTTCTGTGGTCGCTTGGTGAAGTATATCTCGAGCTTCTTTGTCTCCTTCGAAATCTTTCATGGTTCTTGTTCAATATTTCTTGGATTAGATGAAGCGGATTTGCTGTTAAGTTAGGCTGCAACGGTGTCTCATATATGCTACTATACCTACTTCTTTTCTCCTAACTTTTCACATAGCCTATATCCACACATACCACCCCTGTGTGCGCACATCTATTTTTGAGAGAATATTGAAGAAAAATTTGAACTTTCACTGAAGACATTCAACTTAAATACGTTTCTTAATTATGTTGACATATGAAGTTCACACTAGTTCAGGTCGAAAGAATGATAAAATATTATCCAATGTCATCCTCTAATTTCTTTCTTTCTGAATTACATGTCCCTGACTGTTGGATTGTGTAACATTTTCTTTGAAATTCTAATTTAGCCTTTGCAATTAGCACTAGCATGGTAACATTTTCTGAACCATCAACCAAATATTTGATAAGCTAAGCTTATGACATCTAGATGCACGTAATAGTAGAAACATGAGTATAAAGTGCTGTTGAAATTTTGTATTCTATTTACACTTTTCAACTGCTTTGGACTCGAATTATACAATTAGCATGATAAAATGGAAAAGGTTGCTGCTTGAAAGTTGTTATTGAATAATTATTTTCTGTTGAATAGTTTAAATACATAACTTAGCTACACTACTTATATACTTCTCTCATCACATGGCATTTTCCTATTGTCTTTGCTACGTACATTCTTACAGAGTAATTTCCTCCCCTAGATATGTCATGTAACAGGTCCCAATGTGTTTATCAAAGACCGAAAGATCACAACAAACGAAGCTGATAACTACATACCTCGGTTGACCCTTAAATTGATGCATCACATTTTGTTAACATGTAAATTGTCTGTAAATATTAATTCAATAGGAGCTTTAAATTCGATTTTGTCAAACTAGACAAGTAAACACAGACATGAGTAGATATGAGTTGAAAAGAGGTTGACACTTCTTTAGGTTTTGAATGGTAGCTAACTTGAGATTTCAGATGGAAGTTGATTTGACGATCTTGGTATCAATTTTTGAAGATCTATTTGATTTTACAATACTCAAGTTTGTGCAAATACATTTCACTAATTAATATTCAACATAATGCTAATAACATAAATCTACTTCAAATATCTGCTTCACATTGGGCTCGTACTGGCACGGGCTATCATTACCTAGTTCTTTGTAGATGCCTAACTTTTTCTTCTTTAAATGTAA
>AWOL01S0164670.1:16993-31902 GCA_000715115.1 Nicotiana otophora | reverse complement strand
TATCTCCATCACAATATACCACAAAATAGCCCACACACCCAAATCACTCCATATACAAAACGACAACCATAATAGTGTCAAACAAACCAAAAATGTAATGACGAACGACCAGCCCACCATTCCGCCAATATATGGTGTTTCTCCACACAATTTATCCCCAAAAGTCCATAAAATAGCAGCAAAATAGACAACCCAAAAACAACACGAAACAGCCCACAAAACAGTCCACTACAAGTTGAATAACTCGAAATCACGGCTTCCGATCATTGTCCCATGAGTTCTTACATTTATTGAACGAATTTCTCTACTTTTACAGCAGAAACAAATGGATAAAATAGGGCATTATACTTATCTTATTTGTTGAATATCTCGTCTCCTACCTTGGTTCTTCAACCCTTAGGTTTTCTTCCAACTAGAACTTGAAAAGAAGAGAAAATCATTTGGGTTTTATGTTGAACTTTTGGGAGAAGTTTGCTAGGGTGCATCTCTAATTTTTTGATCTATAATGAGTGTAATATTTGAATGAAATCAGTCCTTAACAGGGTTCTTTGGCCAACTCGAACTAGCCCCTTTTTGGATATATTTCGTCCTTTCATTTAAGCACGTAGGTGACACACACGACTTGTCACCTATGAAGTCTGTGCAGTCTCGCAAAAATGATAATATTTCTCTACTCTTATGTCGTATTGTCAAACCGCTTAATACTTTAGAAACTAGACTTGTAGATCTGCAATTTTGTAGGTGGATCATCCCATAAATCAAGGTATATTGGGAGAAAATCTTAGTTATATTTGACCTAATGTTCAACACATTTATGAATGTAACTTGTGATGACCTTTGCCAACTTTTGTTCCACAACTCTCTTGACTGTAAACACAACACACGACTATCATACAAAAACCATAACTCATAACATGACCTCCTTATCATGTTAATCACCTTAGTCTACCCCAAAAGTATATGTTATAACTTTCCCCGCTTGTCGACTTTCGATGAAACTTATTTTTTTCAATTCGTTTAGCTTCTAAGTCTTCCAACACACTTGGTACTTGTTATTCATGATCTTATATATTTGTAACCTTCATGGCAAAATTATTAACTTACTTTATATGCTTCCAAATATAATCTCATTTTTGAACTTACATCATTTGACTTACGACGTACTCTTACTAACAAAAACATGGGGTGTAATATCATTCCCCCCTTTGGAACATTCGTTCTCAAATGTTGACTGATGCACTTATCAGTCTCATAACCTATAGATCTTATGAAAACTTTAATATTTTCCTTTCTATCTAGGTAATTGTTCTGCGAATAAATCCAAAGGCCAGGGCATTCCCCCCTTTAGGCCTTTTTCTCACACCACGACTTGTGGTCGGAATTCTTCTAATCTCGTAACTATTTCTACCTTCTGTCATGCAGCCTATACATCTTTGTCATTGTATTTGAACTTATGTGACTCTTCTCTCCCTTTTCCTCCAACTTTTAGCCAATCTCTAGGCCTCACTTTGTGAACATATACAATGCGATGACAAGCTATCCCTCTGGGCATCTATAAGTGTACTGAATTTCTTCGCTCAATACTTTGTCGAACTTACGACTATTGCTATATCTTGCTTCATAGCCTCGATTATCTATGCTTATGGATTTACTAGATCTTGCTAGGTCATACTATGCCATAACTCTTACTTTGGTGTATTATTACCGATGTCTGCTATCCAACTCCAAGTTACTCTCTTGTTGCTTATCCTATATGTATAAATCTAAGTCCTTTAGTTCTTCTTCATTACAGTTCATCTTAAGAATTTTGCCTAATCTCATCTCATACTTTGTATCTTTTATCCATCCATTGTTCATCACATTAATGTTGATCCATAATCTACCTTTAATAACTTGAAACCTCTTACGTAATACATTGTCATTAGGGCTCACATTACATCGAGGAACATTTGAAGTGATTTACCTAATCCACCTAGGGACTATACTATACTTCATTAACCGTATTTCATAGAATTCCAACGTGATTCATATTATGGGAGGGTATTCTAATCCCGTGCAATCCATGAAATCCCTTTTCTTTAAATCATTACTTAATTAAAGGCCCAAACGTCATCCTCTTATCTATCTTAACTACACCCTGATTCTACTATCAATGCAACATTCCATCTCTTCTAAATGCTCCTAGTCTTAAACTCCTTTCAGTTCATTCAGGCTATACCGAGCTTTCTATAACTTACAGAAACCATCAACTTATCCTGTTTTGATGGTCTTAATTTTGAAGCCTTACCTATTCTTGTCACCTTCTCACTCACCTTTTCTTATCCTTAATCCTATCTACCAAAATATATTGTCGCTCTACCATACTTTATATTGTGACCTACACATATCTATTTATAATACTCACAACCTTTCTTAAACTTGCTAGCACCATAGATTTTCTTATGTGCCTTCTCTGTAGTCTTTAAATGTAAATAATTACTTTTCCTAGTCGTTCTGCCATTAGCTGCATGGATACTTGGCTTATCATAGTGCCCATGAATACTGGAATTCCCTGTAACTCGTGCGATCTCAAATATCACTTTTGACTTCCCCTTCATTAGTCACGATAAGTGCCACTTTCTTATGCAGTGCATACAATATTGTAGTGAGACATTTGTTACAAGACCATTTCTTCTTAAAGTTACTATGCTTAGGTTGAAGCCTTCTTCCTTATTTTCTCAGCTAGTCTTTTGTTATAGTACTTAGGGGAGACCCTCTGATTTTTGTAAAGCTGCAAGCTTATTACATCATATACCTGATAGAATTTTTGATGTTCTTGCTTGCCTATAATTATCCCTAGTCACTTACCTCCACCCCCTCGTGCTCGTAGGGTTGCTTCTGGACTGAAATTTTGATTCTCTCCCCAGTGGCAATCTCTTTTATTTGTGTAACACTTATACAGTACCTTTAACTACCCCAACTCCTATCTGAATATTTCTCAATGATTATGACGTCATATATGCGAGACTGAATTCACTATGTTGGGATTTACTACGTTTATCTTGCACAATCTGCTGATTTGTCTATATCCTCTTGTCTAGCCATAACTAGGCTCTTCCTTAATCAACTACTAACTACTAATTGGTCCATTCTCATAACTATATTCTACGTAATATCTCTTGGGATATGTCCTTTGTCTTAATTTACCTCTCGCACCGGCTCCTGGTGTATCATGGGTCCATTTNCTTGAAAAGAAGAGAAAATCATTTGGGTTTTATGTTGAACTTTTGGGAGAAGTTTGCTAGGGTGCATCTCTAATTTTTTGATCTATAATGAGTGTAATATTTGAATGAAATCAGTCCTTAACAGGGTTCTTTGGCCAACTCGAACTAGCCCCTTTTTGGATATATTTCGTCCTTTCATTTAAGCACGTAGGTGACACACACGACTTGTCACCTATGAAGTCTGTGCAGTCTCGCAAAAATGATAATATTTCTCTACTCTTATGTCGTATTGTCAAACCGCTTAATACTTTAGAAACTAGACTTGTAGATCTGCAATTTTGTAGGTGGATCATCCCATAAATCAAGGTATATTGGGAGAAAATCTTAGTTATATTTGACCTAATGTTCAACACATTTATGAATGTAACTTGTGATGACCTTTGCCAACTTTTGTTCCACAACTCTCTTGACTGTAAACACAACACACGACTATCATACAAAAACCATAACTCATAACATGACCTCCTTATCATGTTAATCACCTTAGTCTACCCCAAAAGTATATGTTATAACTTTCCCCGCTTGTCGACTTTCGATGAAACTTATTTTTTTCAATTCGTTTAGCTTCTAAGTCTTCCAACACACTTGGTACTTGTTATTCATGATCTTATATATTTGTAACCTTCATGGCAAAATTATTAACTTACTTTATATGCTTCCAAATATAATCTCAGTTTTGAACTTACATCATTTGACTTACGACGTACTCTTACTAACAAAAACATGGGGTGTAATATCATTCCCCCCTTTGGAACATTCGTTCTCAAATGTTGACTGATGCACTTATCAGTCTCATAACCTATAGATCTTATGAAAACTTTAATATTTTCCTTTCTATCTAGGTAATTGTTCTGCGAATAAATCCAAAGGCCAGGGCATTCCCCCCTTTAGGCCTTTTTCTCACACCACGACTTGTGGTCGGAATTCTTCTAATCTCGTAACTATTTCTACCTTCTGTCATGCAGCCTATACATCTTTGTCATTGTATTTGAACTTATGTGACTCTTCTCTCCCTTTTCCTCCAACTTTTAGCCAATCTCTAGGCCTCACTTTGTGAACATATACAATGCGATGACAAGCTATCCCTCTGGGCATCTATAAGTGTACTGAATTTCTTCGCTCAATACTTTGTCGAACTTACGACTATTGCTATATCTTGCTTCATAGCCTCGATTATCTATGCTTATGGATTTACTAGATCTTGCTAGGTCATACTATGCCATAACTCTTACTTTGGTGTATTATTACCGATGTCTGCTATCCAACTCCAAGTTACTCTCTTGTTGCTTATCCTATATGTATAAATCTAAGTCCTTTAGTTCTTCTTCATTACAGTTCATCTTAAGAATTTTGCCTAATCTCATCTCATACTTTGTATCTTTTATCCATCCATTGTTCATCACATTAATGTTGATCCATAATCTACCTTTAATAACTTGAAACCTCTTACGTAATACATTGTCATTAGGGCTCACATTACATCGAGGAACATTTGAAGTGATTTACCTAATCCACCTAGGGACTATACTATACTTCATTAACCGTATTTCATAGAATTCCAACGTGATTCATATTATGGGAGGGTATTCTAATCCCGTGCAATCCATGAAATCCCTTTTCTTTAAATCATTACTTAATTAAAGGCCCAAACGTCGTCCTCTTATCTATCTTAACTACACCCTGATTCTACTATCAATGCAACATTCCATCTCTTCTAAATGCTCCTAGTCTTAAACTCCTTTCAGTTCATTCAGGCTATACCGAGCTTTCTATAACTTACAGAAACCATCAACTTATCCTGTTTTGATGGTCTTAATTTTGAAGCCTTACCTATTCTTGTCACCTTCTCACTCACCTTTTCTTATCCTTAATCCTATCTACCAAAATATATTGTCGCTCTACCATACTTTATATTGTGACCTACACATATCTATTTATAATACTCACAACCTTTCTTAAACTTGCTAGCACCATAGATTTTCTTATGTGCCTTCTCTGTAGTCTTTAAATGTAAATAATTACTTTTCCTAGTCGTTCTGCCATTAGCTGCATGGATACTTGGCTTATCATAGTGCCCATGAATACTGGAATTCCCTGTAACTCGTGCGATCTCAAATATCACTTTTGACTTCCCCTTCATTAGTCACGATAAGTGCCACTTTCTTATGCAGTGCATACAATATTGTAGTGAGACATTTGTTACAAGACCATTTCTTCTTAAAGTTACTATGCTTAGGTTGAAGCCTTCTTCCTTATTTTCTCAGCTAGTCTTTTGTTATAGTACTTAGGGGAGACCCTCTGATTTTTGTAAAGCTGCAAGCTTATTACATCATATACCTGATAGAATTTTTGATGTTCTTGCTTGCCTATAATTATCCCTAGTCACTTACCTCCACCCCCTCGTGCTCGTAGGGTTGCTTCTGGACTGAAATTTTGATTCTCTCCCCAGTGGCAATCTCTTTTATTTGTGTAACACTTATACAGTACCTTTAACTACCCCAACTCCTATCTGAATATTTCTCAATGATTATGACGTCATATATGCGAGACTGAATTCACTATGTTGGGATTTACTACGTTTATCTTGCACAATCTGCTGATTTGTCTATATCCTCTTGTCTAGCCATAACTAGGCTCTTCCTTAATCAACTACTAACTACTAATTGGTCCATTCTCATATCTATATTCTGCGTAATATCTCTTGGGATATGTCCTTTGTCTTAATTTACCTCTCGCACCGGCTCCTGGTGTATCATGGGTCCATTCGCACTTGTTTATCAATAATATCCTGTACGAGAACTCTTACTACCTCTATCCGGCTTCGTGCTTGCATAATGTTCTAGAGTCGCGACATATATGTAGGATCTGAATAAACGCAACCTCACCCCTTACACCTTTTTACCAAATTCTTCCTTTACCATTCCATAGTTAGTTGAACCACTTAACTCCGACTTAATTCCATATCACACCATCCTCCCCCCTTTAGGGGAGTATTAGTATTTAGTGCTATGAAGTTTTACATCCGGATGTTTTACCTCTTCATCTTCGGCATCTTTCAATATTTTCAACGACCCTTACTCACCTTGTCGTAACCTGTTTATACTAGAGATAACTGAATTTCATACGCACGAGAGTGACATTAGTGTAACTGGCACACTCAGTCCCTTAAGCTTAACTCTGCTCACAGTGCTTGACTTTAGTGAAGTGTCTTCCTGAATGACCTTTACAGGTTATTCTTTTATTGTCCATTCTATTATTGCCGAAATGCTATCTCTGAAATTCTCACGATGCCGACTATTATCAGATCTTCCGATGCTTAATTCATGTTCAATTTAATTTGTTCACTAACCCATACTGATTTTTATTACTCCGGGGGTCTAACTTAGACTTCTGGTAATCACGTTGGAGTCACCAACTCATTTCTCGAAATAAGGATATGACCTTTGGCCTATACAATTTTATCATCTCAAGGACGGTCACCTCTTGTCTTTTCCTTCACATGACTATAGACTCTGTCATATTTTAATTTACCGTTATTATCCATTTATCACATCTTACTCATAATGCTTCATTTACTTTTTTCTTATTCTGCGGTTAATATTTATGTCTATCACTTTATTCTGAAAACTTAAACAAAACATTCTTTCGCTTTTAACTCTCCTTGCTCCATCCATTGGTTCTTCGGGCTGCCTAACATTCACTCTTTACTAGGGACGGAAGCCATACTAAGTAAATATTTATCCCTTATTGGATTCCAGTGACTATCTTATGAATTTTCTGAAAATTCTAGTATTCATATCTAAAAGTACTATTTTAGAGTGCACCATATGTGTGTCTCACAGGGAGAACTATTACCACGTTTGCAATATCCTTTAGAAATATCAGCTAATGCTAACAATCCATTAAACATTTTGGGTTACTCTAACCCCAACTGGATCCCGATATCCCATCCTTCTCTTAAACTATATATGTTAGCTCCCATAGGCCATAACTGAGATAGGTGTGGCCAATTGTACACCTCTGTTACTTTGAAGGTAACTCAGAATACTTATATTTCTCTACCTGAATTGTAAAAGTTGATAATCTTAACTACCTGTGTACCTCGTACCCTTCTTCACTTTGCTTCTTTTACTTGTTGAAACTTGTATCTACCTTCTGATTCTCTTATTGGTTTTTAAACCATATAGTGGATAGATATTCATGCCTTAGGGCTCCTTATCAAGAAGCTTACATGTCTTAGTACACATATAATCTACTGAAGACCTCACATTTACTCATCATAAGCATGATGTAAAATCGAGTTCCCCTGACTCAACGCTTCCACATCTACATGAAATCTCTTACCAACTATCTTTCTAAATGTAGATATCATTGTATTATGAATAAAATAGAATTTAGGAGTTTGAATTCTTACAACTGATCTATACAACACGATCTAGAGTAAAAAGAAAGAGTGACAGTCGTAAACGCCCTGTAGCCTCCTACTTATAAGTGTGGTTCATAACACAACCATAAACAAGACTCTACTAGACACGGCTTGCAGACTCCCTAGGATAGAACTGCTCTGATACCACTTTTGTCACGACCCAATCGAAGGGACGCGACGGGAACCCGGTGCCTAAATCAACCAAGTACCAACATAACATATCTTTATAATCATACTATCATAGTAAATGAGCCATAAAGCCCGTTATGAGATAACTAGAATAAAACATAATAGACTACTTGACATAGGATGACCCAACATGAAATGCAAACTTATACATGTGATACATAGGCCTATAAGACCAAAATGATCACTTGTACACTCAAAACATAGGCCGACAAGGTCATACAATCTTTCATATGAATGACATATGTATACAAGCCTCTAAGAGTACATAAATGTTATAAAGGTCGGGACAGGTCCCTGTGTCATGCCCCGAACTCGGGGAGAGCAAACGAAGCTCAACTGAGTATACCTGGTCGAGCTAGCCTACGCTACATCACCCTCTCATCATTACTCATGCATGATTTACCATAACATAATTAGATCTTTACTTTTAAATTGAATACATTTGGCTCAATAGCCTAATATTCTTTCTTATGATGGGTCACAACTTTATAAATAGCGGTAAATAATGTGAACATAAATACATGACAAAAATCAAAACTTTATTTACATGACCCACAATGTACATGGAGCTTCTATGACAATAGATACCTAAATATATAAAATAAACTAGATCCAAACACCCACTAGAATTATAGCACGCTCATCATAAGCAAAGCGGCGAAGAAGATTGTAAGGCCCCGTAAATTATTTCCTAATAATCGAGGCTACGTGATGCCGAGGTAGGAGTAGAGGTTAATAATAGTAGAAATTCTTCGCGGCGAGCATGCGAGCCGCTGTTCGGACTTTTTGGATTGAATAGTACATTGGGGAGTTGAAGGAAAATATTAGGTAGAAATAGGCGTTTCTGCGGCCGCATAATCACTTTGCGGGCCGTAGAATGATCGCAGAGTGAGACAGTTTCTTGGTCATTTTGATGTCATTTCCGCGTTCCATTATGGACCGCATAACCATTTCGCGGGCCACACTATTGTCGCATAATTAGTATTGAAGTTTTGCGGAGAGAGGTTCTGCAGTACATTATGCGACCGCAGAACAGGTCTGCGGCGGATTATGCGACCGCAGAACAGGTCTGTGGGCCGCATAGTGACCACACACCCGGTCAGTTCCTTTCCAGTTTTGGCACCCAATTTGTGCGGTCGATATGCGAACCACATATCCATTCTGCGGTCGCATATGTGACCGCATATTCTATTCCGGGGTTTCATTTATGGGGTTTTTAAACCCGACCCTTCTTCGTTAAAACATACGCCATAGCCCATTTTGAGCACATTTATGATATTTTTAGAGTGAGAGAGAGTTCATAGAGTAGGGGAGTAACCTTCAACCTATTATCCACCAATGTTTGTTCAATCATTGATGATTAACAAAAGGAGTCTTCATCCTAAAGGTAAGAATCTATGTCTTAGCTCTCAATTTAGAAAATTTACAAAAAATGGGATAATTAGAGAGAAGTGGAGTTTGTTGTCTTGCATGCATGTATTCTTGAAGTATGTGGGAAGGTTGTGAGCTAAAAATGGTAGAGAATGGGTTAGGAAATGATGGAATCTTCCACCAAAAGGGCCTTAAAATATTTAGGCACACCTACTGTTAGATAATATGCTCAAATGAACTAGAATCATGACCATCTTTCTAATTTTGGTTCAACTTGTTATATTTATATAATAGATTGAAGTTGCTAAGAATTCCAAATCATTTTAGAGTTTAATAAGCTCAATTGAGGTATGTTGGCTAAACCCCCTTCTTCTTAGAATCAAATCCGACAGTGTTCATGTAATTGGAGTAAGTCATTGATCATTATTGAATTGACTATTACTAATGTGGTTGTGTTGAAGGATGTATGTTCAATACTTATTCTAAATGCTTCATCATGTCATCTTGCCATTTGAGGATGTGTGTAATATGTGGAATATATATTAGAAATGTTAAGACTTCATGTCAATATCGAAATAAAGATTGTTATGCCAAATTGTATGAAAAGCCTCTATGTGCCTAAGATTTCCCAAATTGCTCATATGTGAATTTAATGTCTTGAATGGGAAGCCCAATTGTTGTTGATAATGATAATGATATTTGAAAGTGGAAAAGGGAACTAGAACTATGAAATACGGCCAAGTGCCAAGAATGACTTTGTAATCGTGATCACTAGTGCCAATGAATCGAAAGAATATGAAAGAAGTATGGTGTGAGATGATTGACTGGAAAGGTAACGTCATGGGTGAGACGTCCTAGACGATCGGGCCATGATCGGACGCGATGCCGTACACATAGTGGTAACTGTGCTAAAAATGATAATTGAATTTGTGGTTATGATTGCTGTATCAAATGAGACGACCTAGCCGATCGGGTCATGATTGGACTCAGTGTAAGAATACGGTAGTATTACGAATTGTGGAATATCGACACTAAAGTTCACCCAACCTTATAATATGGAAATTGACTTGAAAACTTATGTGATCCTTAACTTGACACTTTAGTATTATTTGAAGCTCTTATTGAATTCTTGACGGTTTCCCCCTTGTATTATTATTCATTCTATTGAGATGGTTCTTAGTTTTACATACTAGTACTATTCGATAGTTTTAACGTCCCTTCTGCCGGGGGCGCTACATCTTTAAATGGATGCATGTGGCTACATAGCAGGCAGTGTTGATCAACGATAGTGGTACATCCTTTTTCTAGCAGACTTGGTGAGCCCCACTTCATCCCGGGGTCACGTATTGTATCTTTTGTTCCTATTATTATCACATCTCAAGGTATAGCCAGGGCCTTGTTGCCAGCACTATCATAGACTATTTTGTATCTTTTAGAGGTCCGTAGACACTATATGGGTTGTATATGGGTGTTGGGAATTCTGAACAAGTTATGTTTTGTTTGATCCCTTGTTCCACTCTAACTATATGAATATGTGTATTTTGAGACTTAGTAGTGAAGCGACTAATGAAACGATCCAGTATTGAATGTATGAACTTCCTACTTTCTAACTAATGAAATCATGTCTTCTCTTGATCATGGGTGAGTTGGGTAGAAAGTATCTATCAAGCTTGATCGACCAGGTTCACTCGGTTGAGCATTGGTTGCGCTTCCCGAGGTTGGGGCGTGACAAACTTGATATCAGAGCCTAAGGTTTTAAAGTGTGCTAGGATGTCTCAGAGCAGTGTCTAGTAGAGTCCTCCTTATCGGTGTGTTGTCGACCACTTCTATAAGTTGGAGTCTACTTGGACATTTAGGAATAATACCCTTCTTTAATATTCTGGATCATGCGATGAAACCGATTGTGAAATTGTTCCTCCCCTAACTCGTGCATTCCTTTAACTTTCAGTATATGACACCTAAAAAGAGAGCAAGAACTGGCCAAGGAGTCAATGCCGCCTTAGGAGTGGAAGTGGACCCTTTATTTGGTGAGGCGGGTGAATACCCGAGGGGTGAGGATTATCCCCCGACTGCTACACTGCCTGATTCCACTACACCTGATGAGGCCACACCAGTTCCTGCATCTACTAAAGGTGTAGCGGTTCCTCCAACTGATATTCCGGTTCCATCTCCAGCCCCAGCTTCTGGTTCTGGTATTTCTGACGGGAATCTTAGGGGAACTATCCAGATGCTGACACATATAGTGGCTTCCAATGCCCAGAGATCAAATGTTGCACCCACTTCTTCTTTCCAACAAGAGGATTCTAGTGGTTCCAGGGTGAAGAGGTTTCTTCAGTTGGATCCTCTGGTGTTCACGGGTGCTAATCCCGAGGAGGACCCATATGACTTCATTGATAAGATGCATAAGACTCTCTGAGTTATGCGCGCTACTGAGACGGAGGGAGTGGAGTGGGCCATCTACCTCCAGAAAGGGGTGGCCTATTCTTGGTTTGAGCTGTGGGAGGACTCTCGGGAGGAGGGGAGCCCTCCAGCAAGATGGAGTGAGTTTACTGGCGCTTTCATGGATCATTTTTTGCTGACCGAGACTAGAGTAGCTCGTGCCACAGAGTTTTAGAATTTTAAGCAAGGAAGTAAGAGTGTGTGAGAGTATCACATGGAGTTCGCGCGTCTGTCTAAATATGCCATTCTCATGTTGCCTACTATGGAGGATAGAGTGTGCTGGTTTATGCAGGGCCTTAGCCCATTAGTTATAAATGAGGCCGCTACAGCTGCCTTGCATTTAGATATGAACTATGGGAAGATGGTAGCATTTTCTCAAGTTACAGAGAACCGTAAGTTGAAGAACATAATGGAGCGAGAGGGTACCAGCAAGGCTCGGTCCGCGGGCAACTTTGGGGAGTCATTTGGTGGGGGAAGTTCAGCATTTAGGCGAGGGTCATCAGGGCCATCCAATCTTTTGCTCAGTCTTCAGCCAGTGCACCGCCAGCAGGGCCCCAATCAGCAGCAGGGGAGCCATTTCAAGCCCGATCAGGGAAGCAAAGAACCCCACCAGCAGGGCCGATCATGAGGGAGATTCCAACAGTAGCAGAGGCCCCCATGCCTTAGGTGTGGGAAGATGCACTTGGCGATCTGCTACATGGACCTACCTATATGTTATAGGTGAGGATTGAGGGGTCATATTCAGAGGGAGTATCGTTTATACCTTTAGGGTGCGGGCAAGGGCATAACACAACAATCTAGTTCTGTAGCTGCTACATCGCCAGCACCCCCTCTCCAGCTCGAGGTACTCTAGCACCAGCAGGGTATGGTGCAACTAGGGGTGGTGCGCAGAGTTTAGGAGGATCCGGCTATTTCTATGCTATGAGTGGTCGCCAAAGTGAAGAGGCTTCTCTAGATGTTGTCACAGGTATATTGACTGTCCAATCTCATGATATATATTCTCCTATTGATCCCGATTCCACCTTGTCCTATGTTACCCCTTATATTGCTATGAAATTTGGGATAGAACCGGAACAACTTCCTGACCCGTTATCTGTATCTACTCCAGTTGGTGAGTCTATTGTGGCTGCACAAGTTTATAGGGGTTGTGTTGTCATGGTACGTGGTCGGGACACCGTGGTTGATCTCATCGAATTGGGGATGGTCGACTTTGACATAATTATGGGAATGGATTGGATTTATTCATGTTTTGCCAAGCTCGAGTGCCGAACTAGGACTGTAAGGTTTGCATTTCCAAATGAGCCAGTTGTTGAGTGGAAGTGGGATAATGTGATGCCAAAGGGTAGGTTTATTTCTTACCTTAAGGCCACAAAGATGATTAATAAGGGATGTATCTATCATTTTGTCCGGGTTACAGACAACAGTGCTGAGACGCCTACAGTCGAGTCTGTGCCAGTTGTGATTGAATTTCCAGAGGTTTTTCCTGATGTTCTCCCTGGGTTTCCACCAGACAGGGAGATTGATTTTGGGATTGATGTGATGCAAGACACGCATACTATATCTATTCCACCCTACATGATGGCACCGGAAGAATTGAAGGGTTTGCTAGCGAAGGGTTTCATCCGACCGAGTGTGTCACCATGGGGCACACTAGTTTTCTTTGTGATGAAGAAAGATGGATAACTGAAGATGTGTATTAACTGTCGGCATCTCAACAAAGTCACAATCAAAGACAAATACCCATTACCAAGAATATATGATTTGTTTGATAAGTTACAGGGCGATATGTACTTCTCCAAAATTGATTTACGGTCCGGGTACCACTAATTGAAAATCAGGGAGCATGATATTCCGAAAACAGCTTTCAAGACTCGGTATGGGCACTTTGAATTTCTGGTAATGTCTTTTGGGATAACCAATGCCCCGACGGATTTCATAGATCTTATGAATTAGGTTTTCAAGCCTTTTCTCGATTCCTTTGTGATAGTGTTCATTGTTGATATGCTTTTGTATTTATGAAGTCGAGAGGACCATGCTGATCATATTAGGGCAGTTTTACAGACTCTTCATCAACATCAATTGTACGCAAAATTTTCAAAAAAGTGAATTTTGGCTCGAGCCTGTCATATTCTTGGGTCATGTTGTCTCCAGAGAAGGAATTAAGGTTGATCCTCAAAAGATTACATCGGTTAAGAATTGGCCTAGACCTGCAACACCAACCAAGATTCGTAGTTTCTTGGGCTTAGCTGGATATTACAGAAAGTTTGTGGAGGGGTTTTATACTCTTGCCTCTCCAATGACTAAATTGACGCAGGAGGCAATTAAGTTCCAATGGTCAAATGCTTGTGAAAGGAGCTTCCAGGAATTGAAGTTGAGATTGACTACGACACCAGTGTTGACTCTACCAGACGGTACAAATGAATTTGTGGTATATTGTGATGCCTCAAGAATCGGGCTTGGGTGTGTATTAATGCAACATGACAAGGTGATAGCTTATACTTCTAGGCAACTCAAGAATCACGAGAAGAACTATCCAACACATGACTTAGAGCTTGCGGCGGTGGTTTTTGCATTGAAGATTTGGCCATTATTTGTATGGGGTCCACATGGATGTATTCACCGACCATAAGAGACTTTAATATAGTTTCAAACAAAAGGAGCTGAATTTGAGGCAGAGAAGATGGCTTGAGTTACTCAAGGATTACGACATCGATATTCTATATTACGCGGGGAAAGCCAATGTTGTGGCAGATGCTCTTAGCCGGAAATCTATCGGTAGTTTGGCACACTTGGAGGTATGTCAAAGGCCGTTGGCCAAGGAAGTTCATCGATTGGCTAGTTTGGGAGTTCGTCTTGCGGACTCTAATGAAGGAGGGGTAATTGTACAAAATAGGGCTGAATCATCGCGTGTTGTGGAAGCCAAAGAGAAGCAATACAACGATCCATTTTTGGCGCAACTGAAGGAGGGGATTGAAAAAAATAAAACTATGGCTTTTTCTCTCGTCTTGGATGATGGTGCGCTAAGGTACCAAGGGCGGTTATGTGTTCCGATTGTGGATGGTCTCCGGGAAAGAATCATGACCGAGGTTCACACTTCTAGGTATTCTGTGCATCCAGGTTCTACAAAAAATGTATCATGATCTTAAGGAAGCCTATTGGTGGAATGATATGAAGAGAAATGTGACAGATTTTGTGGAAAGATGTCCGAATTGCCAGCAAAT
>AWOL01S0164670.1:0-16349 GCA_000715115.1 Nicotiana otophora | reverse complement strand
GTTTATAGGGGTTGTGTTGTCATGGTACGTGGTCGGGACACCGTGGTTGATCTCATCGAATTGGGGATGGTCGACTTTGACATAATTATGGGAATGGATTGGATTTATTCATGTTTTGCCAAGCTCGAGTGCCGAACTAGGACTGTAAGGTTTGCATTTCCAAATGAGCCAGTTGTTGAGTGGAAGTGGGATAATGTGATGCCAAAGGGTAGGTTTATTTCTTACCTTAAGGCCACAAAGATGATTAATAAGGGATGTATCTATCATTTTGTCCGGGTTACAGACAACAGTGCTGAGACGCCTACAGTCGAGTCTGTGCCAGTTGTGATTGAATTTCCAGAGGTTTTTCCTGATGTTCTCCCTGGGTTTCCACCAGACAGGGAGATTGATTTTGGGATTGATGTGATGCAAGACACGCATACTATATCTATTCCACCCTACATGATGGCACCGGAAGAATTGAAGGGTTTGCTAGCGAAGGGTTTCATCCGACCGAGTGTGTCACCATGGGGCACACTAGTTTTCTTTGTGATGAAGAAAGATGGATAACTGAAGATGTGTATTAACTGTCGGCATCTCAACAAAGTCACAATCAAAGACAAATACCCATTACCAAGAATATATGATTTGTTTGATAAGTTACAGGGCGATATGTACTTCTCCAAAATTGATTTACGGTCCGGGTACCACTAATTGAAAATCAGGGAGCATGATATTCCGAAAACAGCTTTCAAGACTCGGTATGGGCACTTTGAATTTCTGGTAATGTCTTTTGGGATAACCAATGCCCCGACGGATTTCATAGATCTTATGAATTAGGTTTTCAAGCCTTTTCTCGATTCCTTTGTGATAGTGTTCATTGTTGATATGCTTTTGTATTTATGAAGTCGAGAGGACCATGCTGATCATATTAGGGCAGTTTTACAGACTCTTCATCAACATCAATTGTACGCAAAATTTTCAAAAAAGTGAATTTTGGCTCGAGCCTGTCATATTCTTGGGTCATGTTGTCTCCAGAGAAGGAATTAAGGTTGATCCTCAAAAGATTACATCGGTTAAGAATTGGCCTAGACCTGCAACACCAACCAAGATTCGTAGTTTCTTGGGCTTAGCTGGATATTACAGAAAGTTTGTGGAGGGGTTTTATACTCTTGCCTCTCCAATGACTAAATTGACGCAGGAGGCAATTAAGTTCCAATGGTCAAATGCTTGTGAAAGGAGCTTCCAGGAGTTGAAGTTGAGATTGACTACGACACCAGTGTTGACTCTACCAGACGGTACAAATGAATTTGTGGTATATTGTGATGCCTCAAGAATCGGGCTTGGGTGTGTATTAATGCAACATGACAAGGTGATAGCTTATACTTCTAGGCAACTCAAGAATCACGAGAAGAACTATCCAACACATGACTTAGAGCTTGCGGCGGTGGTTTTTGCATTGAAGATTTGGCCATTATTTGTATGGGGTCCACATGGATGTATTCACCGACCATAAGAGACTTTAATATAGTTTCAAACAAAAGGAGCTGAATTTGAGGCAGAGAAGATGGCTTGAGTTACTCAAGGATTACGACATCGATATTCTATATTACGCGGGGAAAGCCAATGTTGTGGCAGATGCTCTTAGCCGGAAATCTATCGGTAGTTTGGCACACTTGGAGGTATGTCAAAGGCCGTTGGCCAAGGAAGTTCATCGATTGGCTAGTTTGGGAGTTCGTCTTGCGGACTCTAATGAAGGAGGGGTAATTGTACAAAATAGGGCTGAATCATCGCGTGTTGTGGAAGCCAAAGAGAAGCAATACAACGATCCATTTTTGGCGCAACTGAAGGAGGGGATTGAAAAAAATAAAACTATGGCTTTTTCTCTCGTCTTGGATGATGGTGCGCTAAGGTACCAAGGGCGGTTATGTGTTCCGATTGTGGATGGTCTCCGGGAAAGAATCATGACCGAGGTTCACACTTCTAGGTATTCTGTGCATCCAGGTTCTACAAAAAATGTATCATGATCTTAAGGAAGCCTATTGGTGGAATGATATGAAGAGAAATGTGACAGATTTTGTGGAAAGATGTCCGAATTGCCAGCAAATGAAGGCCAAACACCAACATATAAATTCCAATGTGGAAGTGGAAAATGATTAATATGGATTTTATGGTAGGACTACCACACACTCTGCGTAAGTTTGACTCAATTTGGGTGATTGTGGACCGACTCGCCAAATCAGCACATTTCTTGCTCGTTAAATCTACCGAAACAATGGAACGATATGCTCAGTTGTATATCAAGGAAATAGTCAGGCTGCATGGCACTCCAGTTTCTATTATCTCCGATAGAGGGGCTCAGTTCATGGTAAATTTTGGAAGAATATTCAGCAAGGTTTGGGTAATCAGGTGAATCTTAGTACAACCTTCCATCCATAGACCGACGGACAGGCAGAGCGAACTATTCAGACACTTGAAGACATGTTGCGTGCTTGTATTCTTGACTTCAAGGGTAGCTGGGAAGATCATTTGCCACTCATAGAGTTTGCTTATAACAATAGCTATCATGCTAGCATTCTGATGGCACCGTTCGAGGCTGTATATGAAGGAGATGTAGATCTACCATTTGGTGGTTCGAGATTAGGGAATCAGAGTTGATAGGGCTAGACCTCGTGCATCGGTCTATGGAAAAAGTTAAGATCATTAAGGAGCGATTGAAGACTCTCAGAGTCATCAAAAGGCCTATTCGAATGTACGTCATAGGGATTTGGAGTTCAAAGAAGATGATTGGATATTCTTGAAAAGTTCCCCCATGAAGGGTATAATGCGGTTTGGAAGGAAAGGGAAATTGAGTCCGAGGTATGTCGGGCCATACAAAACCATTAAGAGGATTGGTCAGGTGGCGTACAAGCTTGATCTACCACCTGAGATGTCATTAGTGCACCCGGTNAGTCTTCATCCTAAAGGTAAGAATCTATGTCCTAGCTCTCAATTTAGAAAATTTACAAAACATGGGATAATTAGAGAGACAATTATTGGGTGTGGGGGTTGTTGTCTTGCATGCATGTATTCTTGAAGTATGTGGGAAGTTTGTGAGCTAAAAATGGTATAGAATGGGTTAGGGAATGATGGAATCTTCCATCAAAAGGGCCTTAAAACATTGATGCACATCTAGTGTTTGATAATATGCTCAANTAAAACCCGGGGCTACGTGATGCTGGGATAGGAGTAAAGGTTAATAATAGTAGAAATTCTTCGCCGCGAGCTTGCGAGCCACTGTTCGGACTTTTTGGATTGAACAGTTCTAGGGAGTTGATGGAAAATATTTGGCAGAAATAGGCGCTTCTGCGGCCGCACAATCACTCTGATGGTTGCAGAGTGAGACAGTTTTCAGGATCATTTTGATGTCATTTTCGCGGTCCATTATGCGACTGCATAACCATTTCACGGGCCACACTCTTGTCGCACACTCAGTCTTGAAGGTTTACGGAGGGAGGTTCTACGACGCATTATGCGACCGCAGAATAGGTCTGCGGTCCACATAGTAACCGCAAAGCCGGTCAGGTCCTTTCTAGTTTTGGCACCCAATTTGTGCGGCCGATATGCGGACCGCATATCCATTCTTCGGTCGCATATGCGACCGCATATCCTGTTCCGGGGCTTCATTTTTGGGGTTTTGAAACCCGACCCTTCTTCGTTAAAACATATGTCATAGCCCATTTTGAGCATATTTCTGATATTTTTAGAGTGAGAGAGAGTTCTTAGAGTGGGGGAGTAACCTTCAACCTATTATCCACAAATTCTTTCTCAATCATTAAGGATTAACAAAAGGAGTCTTCATCCTAAAGGTAAGAATCTATGTCCTAGCTCTCAATTTAGAAAATTTACAAAACATGGGATAAATAGAGAGACAATTATTGGTGTGGGGGTTGTTGTCTTGCATGCATGTATTCTTGAAGTATGTGGGAAGTTTGTGAGCTAAAAATGGTATAGAATGGGTTAGGGAATGATGGAATCTTCCATCAAAAGGGCCTTAAAACATTGATGCACATCTAGTGTTTGATAATATGCTCATATGAACTAGAATCATGACCATCTTCCTAATTTTGGTTCAACTTGTTATATTTCTATAATAGATTGAAGTTGCTAAGAATTCCGAATCGTTTTAGAGTTTAAGAAGCTCAATAGAGGTATGTTGGCTAAACCCCCTTCTTCTTAGAATCGAATCCCACGGTGTTCATGTAATTGGATCAAGTCCTTGATCATTATTGAATTGGCTATTCCTAATGTGGTTGTGTTTAAGGATGTATGTTCAATATTTATTCTAAATGCTTCATCATGTTATCTTGCCATTTGAGGATTTGTTCAAAATGTGGAATATGTGTTAGAAATGTTAAGACTTCATGTCAATATTGAAATAAAGATTGTTATGCCAAATTGTATGAAAAGCCTCTATGTGCCTAAGATTTCCCAAATTGCTCATATGTGAATTTAATGTCTTGAATGGGAAGCCATATTGTTGTTGATAATGATAATGATATTTGAATGTGGAAAAGGGAACTGGAACTATGAAATACGGCCAAGTGCCAAGACTGACTTTGTAATTGTGATCACTGGTGCCAATAAAGCGAAAACATATGAAAGAAGTATGATGTGAGATGATTGACTAAAAAAGGTAACGTTTTGTTGAGATGACCTAGCCGATCGGGCCGTGATTGGACGCCATGCCGCACACATGTCGGTGACTGTGCTGAAAATGATAATTGAAACTGTGGTTATGGTTGATGTCTCAAATGAGATGACCTAGTCGATCGGGTTGTGGTTGGACTCCGTGTGAGAATACAATGGTATTGTGAATTGTGGAATATCGACACTGAAGTTCACCCAACCTAATAACATGGAAATTTACTTGAAAAAACTTATGTGATCCTTAACTTGATGCTTTACTATTATTTGAAGCTCTTATTGAATTCTTGATTGTTTCCCCCTTATATTATTATTCATTCTATTGACATGGTTCTTAGTTTTACTTACTAGTACTATTCGATAGTACTAACGTCCCTTTTGCCGAGGGCGATGCATCTTTAAATGGATATAGGTGGTTACATATCAGACAATGTTGATCAGCGATACTGTTACATCCTCTTCCCAGCAAACTTGGTGAGCCCTACTTCATCCCGGGGTCACGTATTGTATCTTTTGTTCCTATTATTATCATGTCTCAAGGTATAGCCGGGGCCTTATCGCTGACACTATCTAGACTCTTTTTTATCTTTTAGAGGCTCGGTAGACACTATATGGGTTGTATATGGGTGTTGGAAATGTTAAACAAGTTATGTTGTGTTTAATCCCCTGTTCCACTCAAACTATATGAATATGTGTATTGTGATACTTAGTAGTGAAGCAACTAATGAAACGATTTAGTATTGTATGTATGAACTTCCTATTCTCTAACTAATGAAATCATGTCTTCTCTTGATCATGGGTTAGTTGGGGATAAAGTATCTATCCAGCTTGCTCTACCGGGTTCACTCGGTTGAGCACCGGTCGCGTTTCCCAAGGTTGGGGAGTGATAAAAATCCCTATCAAAGATCCATATCATCATGTAGAAGTATACCTGCATCCATTAAAAGATGCAGCGCCCCCAAAAAAAGGGATGTGAGTACATATGGAATAGTAATCATATATAAGGTAGTCAAAACAACATGTGAAAATACAGTAACTCAAATAAGAGGCAAATAAAGTACATCTAGAAACTACGAAACATCCCATAGAATCAAAATTCAAGTGTTATTATACTTGCATCATTTTAAACTTCTTTTAGGATCAACTGAGCCATATGAACTATACGTGGAATACATAATATAATTTAATTGAAACAACATGTACAAACAAGGCCAATGAACGCGGCACCTATTTTCCTTGTTAACAATGTGTCTCACTAGACCGTCCATATCCCTCTCTTTGTGTTCACATATCATATTATACACCTATGCACCTTATAGACCGTCCATAGTGTTCACATATCATATTATACACCTATGCTCCTCATAGAGCGTTCATAGTGTTCATATATCATATTATACACCTATGCATCTCATAGACCGTCCATAGGATTCCGTACATAATATACCTATGACTTTCATAAACCGTCTATAGGATTCCATACACAATACACCTATGTGTTACATAGACTGTTCATAGGGTTCCATACACAATACACCTATGTGTTTCATTAACCATTCATAGGATTCCATACACAATATACCTATGTGTTTCATAGACCGTTCATAGGATTCCATACATAATATACCTATGCATTTCATAGACCGTTCATAGGGTTCCACATGCAATACACTTATGTGTTTCATAGACCGTTCATAGGATTCCATATACAATATACATATGCGTTTCATAGACCATTCATAGGATTCCATACACAATATACCTATGTGTTTCATAGACCGTCCATAGGATTCCATACACAATATACTTATGCGTTTCATAGACCGTCCATAGGATTCTATACACAATATACCTATGCGTTTCATACACCGTCCATAGGATTCCATACACAATACACCTATGCATTTCATAGTCTGTCCATAGGATCACAAATTATATTATACACCTATGCGTTTCATAGCCCGTCCATAGGACCACATATTATATTATACACCTATGTGTTTGATAGCCCGTCCATAGGATCACATATTATATTATACACTTATGTGTTTCATAGACCATCCATAGGGTTCACATATTATACACCTATGCGTTTCATAGCCCGTCCATAGGACCACATATTATATTATACACCTATGTGTTTGATAGCCCGTCCATAGGATCACATATTATATTATACACTTATGTGTTTCATAGACCATCCATAGGGTTCGCATATTATACACCTATGCGTTTTATAGCTCGTCTATAGGGTTCATAACACATCATTATGCACACAACCATATATAAAGTCAAAGCGACATGATTAGCATTACATTTAAGGTCGTAAGTTCCCGAATCATTGGAACACTTCATGTTCATGCTCATCATGGAGAAACATAGCTCATTACATTAGCACATGCATGGAGAATCAATAAGTCAATTTCAATGACACATGAGCGCAATTTATTTACTTAAGGTTTATCATCATTGAGCATAGGACATCTCCCTTTCATCTCGTTATTCACTCACTTGTCATTTTGAGGTCATTAGCTAAGTTCGTTATTCTTGGGGACTTAACATCGAAGTCGTTTGCATTATTATTTTAGAAGGATTCATACTATGATTGAAACCATTAGGACATACAATGCCTCATTATTCTCATTTTGGCAAACGACCACATTTCATGTTCATACTATCAATTACTTGTACTTGCCATGGGTGATCATAGAACATTAAGAGCATTTAAAACATTTAGAAACACCATAGCCTTTATTCATGAGAACATATGATCTTATAACACATTGGAAACAAAATTACAAATACGTTCACCTCATAACCTTTCACACCATATATCACTTCATTTCATTGGCACCATTGGCCACAAGTATAATTTGCATTATTGGCACGGTGGCCACACTTTACATATCCAACCCACTTCTAGTACTTTCCATCATATTTATGGGTCATCAACAATGAGGCATTTCTAATCAAGACCTTAGGTACACATATGAACAATTAAGAGTCTTAAGCACATCGAGTCTTTCTCACACAACTTGGCATAATAGCCTTCGTTTGAATTTGACTTGAAGTCAAAACATTTTTAATGTACAACCCATACTTTGAACACATTCTCAAATGATAACATAATATGATAAAATCATTTGGGATACATATTGAACATATATCTTTCAACACAAGTTTATTTAGAATACCCAATTTTATAATGAACAACTCGGAATTAACATAAATTACATGAATACCATGGGATTCAATTTTAAAAGAGGAGGTTAGCCAACATACCTTGCTTGAGCTTTCCATAGATTACTACAATATTCCGTAAATCCTAGAAACTTTAATCTATTTTGAGAATTAACAAAATTGAACATAAATTAGGAAGATATTCATGGTCTCAGCTCATTCGAGCATTTTATCAAACACTAGGTGTACAAATTGGTTACAAGGTTCTTCCACAAGCTTTTCTTTGTTCCACGACCCAATCTTTATACATTTGGTCTCAACAATCATCCCACAAACCTTATTGGTACCAACATATATACATATTACTCTCACACCCAAGAATCATTCTCCCAATCACCCATCTTTTACCCCAAACTCGAAATTGAAGACTAGGGTTAGAATCTTACCTCTTGCGTGAAGATCCTGTGCGATTTCCTTATTGGATTTCAAATCTTGGAAAAGATCTTGATGAACAAAGCACTTGAGCTTCTTCATCTCTCTAGAACACTCTCACTTCTCTCTAAAACTGTCAGATTTTTGCCTTCAGAACGAGCCCCAAAGGCTATTTATCAAAATGGGGTCGGTTATAAAAATAGAAAAATAGACCATCCGAACTCAGGTCTACGGTCGTAGAATGAACCGTATAACGAGTATACGGTCCGCAAAACTGATTTCCAGAACTGGCCTAGACTGGTCAGGTCTGCAACCATTTTGCGGTCTGCAGAATAATTCTGTGGTCACGGAATTGGCCAAAGAATCACATTCTGCCAGCCTTTTGGGAATTTGGTCATAACTTCTTGTAGGAGTGTCCAAATTACGAATGGTTTGAAGAATTAAAAACTAGACTCGAAGATCTTATATTTGATAGGTTTTTCATCACATAACCCCTTATATATATGTAGATATGATCGTCCAAAGTTTGGTCTCGTGCGTACTCATTTGGAACTTTAGTCTATCATGTCATTTCCAATTTGACTTAGACTTAGGGCTCTTCTTAGACCCCAAATCACTTATAATATGCCTCGTACACTATAGTTGTATGAGGCATTGTATGTCCCAATGGTTTCAACTATAGTTGTATGCTTCTAAAATAATGTATGTAAATGACTTCGATGTTAAGTACCAAGAATCATGAACTTAGCTAATGACCTTAAGTTGACAATAGGGTATATAATGAGGCGGAAGAAAGATGTCCTATGCTAAATAATGATAAATCTTAAGAAAAGAAATTGGGCTCATGTGCCATTGAAATCGACTTATTGCTTCACCATGCATGTGCTAATGTAATGAGCTGTGTTTCTTCGTGATGAGCATGAACATGCAGTATTCCAATGATACGAGAAATTATTACCTTAAATGTAATGTTAATCATGTCTCTTTGAGTTTATATATGATTATGTGCATAATGATGTGCTATGAATCCTATGAATGGTCTATGAAATACATATGTGTATTATATATGGAATCCTACAGACAGTCTATGAAACGCATAGGTGTATTGTGTATGGAATCCTATGGATGGTCTATGAAACGCATAGGTGTATTATATATGGAATCCTATGGACCGCCTATGAAATGTATAGGTATATTATGTATGGAATCCTATGAACGGTTTATGAAACACATAGGTGTGTTGTGTATGGAATCATATGGACAGTTTATGAAACACATAGATATATTGTGTGTGGAATCCTATGGACGGTCTATGAAACGCATAGGCATATTATGTATGGAATCCTATGAACGGTCTATGAAACACATAAGTATATTGTGTATTGAATCCTATGAACGGTCTATGCAACACATAGGTATATTGTGTATGGAATCCTATGGATGGTCTATGAAACGCTTAGGTATACTGTGTATGGAATCCTATAGACGGTTTATGAAACGCATAAGTGTATTGTGTATGAAATGTATAGGTGTACGGTATGAATAAACATTATGGATGGTCTATGAGACGCATAAGTGTATAATATGGTATGTGAATACTATGGACGGTCTATGAGACGCATATGGGTATAATATAATATGTGAACACAAAGAGAGGGATATGAACGGTCTAATGAGATGCATTGTTAACGCGGACAATAGGTTCCAGTTTCATTGGCCTTGTTTGTACATGTTGTTTCAATTACATTATATTATGTATTCCTCGTATAGTTCATATGGCTCAGTTGATCCTAAAGAAGTTTAGAATGATGCAAGTATAATAAGACTTGAAATTTGATTCTATGGGATGTTTCTTAGTTTCTTGATATACTTTATTTGCCTCTTATTTGAGTTACTATATTTTCACATGTTGTTTTGACTGCCTTGCATACGGTTACTATTCCACATGTACCCACGTTCCTTTTGCCGGGGGCACTTCATCTTTTAATGCATGCAGGTATACTTCTACAGGATGATATGGATATTTCATAGGGATCTTCTTCACTACTCAGCTTATGGTAATCCCGCTACAGTTCTAGCGGGTGTTTGTGTGTAGTTCATTTTATGTATTTAGGTATCGATTGTCACAGAAGCTCCATGTACACTGTGGGTCATGTACTCAATGTTTTGAGTTTTTTCATGTATTTATGTTCAGAGTATTTACAATTTATAAAGCTATGTATCCATCATGAAAAGAATTTTAGGCCATTGAGACAAATGTATTCAATTTGAAAGTCAAGATCTAATTATGATATGGTCAATCATGCATGAGTAATGATGAGAGGTTAATAAATTAGGATTGCTCGACTGGGTTTACTCGGTTGAGTGCCGGTCATGTTCCTCGAGGTCGGGGCATGACACCACAACCCGAAAAGACCGTAACTAAGGCACAATCCACCATTCAACACCCCAAGAGCCATCTCACTCAAATTTCACTACAAGATCCAAATCAAAACGCATCATGTGTGTAGCTAACCAACCGATCACAGCTCCTTCATAGCACAAAAGAGTAACACATAGAACACATCAGAATGGATGCAACTCAAATCTAACCGAATGACACCTCCCTCAACAATAGAAGTGCTGAGTCAACAGATGCGACCCAGTGTAGAATACACATCCTTATTTGGCATATCCATGGGCCCTCAAATCAACTCTGGCATCCCCAAATGGATACATAACCCTCCAAAAGTCCACAATGACCTAACCATAACACGTACTTACATATGGATAACTTTGGCCACTTCCTCACTATCTGGAACCATGAAATAATATACTTCTAAGAACTCCCAGTCCCCAAGTCCATAGAACACATGAATCGTCATAGCAGATCCCAACTCCACCACTCTAATAACTAACACATCTCTCATATACAATCATCCCACAAGAAATACTTCTATAATTCCCCCAAGGAACATATCAAAATCTGAATATCAGCCGTCGATCAACCAGGCGAGTACTGCAATACCGATGAAGTATCCTTAAGTCAAACATAGTGTGCCTTATGAAACGCGTTGTTCTCGGGTATTACAAACTAGTACTAGCTTTCATCTAAACATCTAAAATCGTCCATGTTGTCTAACATTTATGACCTTCCTTTCAAATATGAACTGCAACCTAGTACATGCAAACCTCAATCCCACATGACGCACCACATCTATCATCCCATCATATGAAAACACGAGAACCCCATTATCAACTCTGAGTCATAAGCGAAATACACACTCGAACAATCTTAAACATTCCACTTGATCCCATCCAAGAGAAAATCAACATACGCAACATAATCCTCTTACCTGTTGAAATTATCCATCGCAAACCATGGTAGAACTCTACGAAATCCATAATCACATAATCAAGCCATTACAACTAAATCGCTCTAACTCAACTAAGTCTCGCACGTCACCAAACCCAAGAGTATTGCCAAAAAACACCTGTAGAGACTTACCAGATCAATAAGACCCAAAGAATCGCTTATGCCCATTTCCATACCGATCCGATCTACCACCGAGCTGTCCTATTTCTCTGAGTTCCTTCCGAATTGTCACGCCCCAAACTCGGAGAGTGCGACCGGTGCTCAACCGAGAGAACCCGTCCGAGCAAGCCTGTTGGTTTTCTTTCTACCCAAACTCATCCATGAATAAAGAGGAGATATACTCCATTAATCAAACACTGAAAAGATTTCATTAATAACTTCCATTTCATTCACATTAGAAGCTCTATTTATAATTTCCAAAATATTACAAGTTTATAGAATTAATAAAAAATATTATTTCCAAATACCAATATTTCTAGTTCGATTCCCAACATCAACCACAACCCACAACCTGTCTACGGAGCCTCTAAGTACAATAGAAAAGTAATATGGAAATGTCAGCAACAAGGCCCGGCCTATACCTCAAAACACAGTACATGAGAAACAAAAGATACATGACCCCGAAATGAAGTGGGGATCACCAAATGAGCTAAAAAGAGTGTACTGATATCACTGATCAATGCCGCCTGTTGTAGAACCACCTGCATCCATTAAAGATGCAGCGCCTCCGGCAAAAAGGATGTTAGTAATGTCGAATAGCACTAGTATGTATAGCTAAAATTCCTCTTTCAAAATAGGATGCCGATATAAGAAAAGGCAACACATAGAAACAACAAGTCATAATCAACAATATCCAAATGTTCAGTTAAAACATAATAATTTTCAAAATATGAACCTCATATACAATTTTGTTTGGGAGATCATTAGCACCGATATACCACTGTTCACAATACCAATGTTCACAATACTGATGTTCACAAAACCAATGTTCACAATACCAATGCCACCGTACTTTGGGATTCCGATCACGACCCGGCCGGCTAGGCTATCTCATTAGAGATATCAACACAATTACTATCATTACCAATGCCACCGTAATTTTAGCACGGAGTCTGATCACGACCCGATCGACTAGGCTATCTCCTTAGAGAATCAACCATAACTAATATCAATACCAATACCACCGTAATATTAGCACAGAGTCCGATCACGACCCGATCGGCTAGGCTATCTCCTTAGAGAATCAACCATAATTGATATCAATACCAATACCACCGTAATTTTAGCATGGAGTCCGATCACGACCCGATCGGCTATGTTGTCTCATTTGAAGACATCAACCAAAATCTCGATTTCAATTAAGAGGAATAATTGTATCACATCAATCTCATCCCAAATAAGGGAAATAATTTTCAAAAATAACACAGGTGCAAATGTATTTACCTTGTCATCTTTCACATTGTATACATCTCCACTAGTATTTTCAACCAATAACAACAACAATATTTCCTTGGCTCTTTTGGCCATTCACCAGATTCTTTATTCAAGGCACGATGGCCCTATTTGATATTCTACACTTTTACCTCTTTCAATTTCAAGATCACCATCAAATATCAAGATATAGAATATTCCGGAAATCACAACATTAAGTTCATTACAAATGAACAATTTAAGCACAAAAGATTTCTTTGCAAAAAATGGAGTAAAATAATTGCCAATTGATGCACAAGTTCAAATCATCAACAAATGACACCCCATTTATTATTGAAATATTTTCCCCCAAAAATGACAATGTACAAATTCAACACATGAGTATATAGAACTCGAATCACACTGGATATATTTATAAAGCAAGGCATTAGTTAAAGCAGCCACTTATGGGCATGAATGGAATACAAAATCCTTTAGGCAATTCTATTTTCGAAATCGTTTTCAAACAATCAAGTCGAGGCTCATTTCATATTCTTTATTTCATTCTCTCAAATCATTTGCACAACTAGCCACAGTCGTAACTTAAATTCTTGGCACGTTGGCCATGCACTATATTCCCAATTCAATTATTTCATTTACAACCATCTTTATAGGTTATCAACAATAATACATTTTCAGTCCAGACTTTAGGTACCCATATGAGCAATTATGAGTCTTAAGCATATTGAGTTTTTCTCACCCAATTTGTATACTAGTTTTCATTTAAAAATACGACTCAAAGCCACACCATTTTAATACGCAAACCATACTTTGAAAATCTATCTTTCGACATAAGGCTCATTCGGAATAAACAAGTTTATAGGGAGTTACCCGAAATATAGAAGTTAGGAATCTTGATCCAATCATACTTGATCTTACGGAAACATTTTGGATATCTATTCCAAGAGAGAAAGTATAGCCAACATACCTCAATTGATCTTTCCTTAAATTACTACAACGTTCCAAAAATTCTAGAAACCCCAATCTATTTTGAGACATAACAAAATTGAACCATAATTAGGAAGATATTCATGGTCTCAGCTCATTTGAGCATTTTATCAAACACTAGGTGTGCAAATTTAACCACAAGATTCTTCCACAAGATTTTCTTTACCCCACAACCCAATCCTTACTTATTTAAACTCAACAATCTTTCCACAAATCTTATTGATACATGCATGCATAAATAATACTCTCATACCCAAGAATCATACTCCTAATCAAACACCTTCTTCCCAAATTCGAAATTGAAAACTAGGGTATGGAACCTTACCTCTTAGATGAAGAACTTATGAGATTTCCTTGTTAATCTTCCAACATTTGAGCAAGACTTGATGAATAATTAACCTAGGGTTTCCTCTCTCTCTAAAGCACTCTCCCTTCTCTCTAAAACATCAGAATTTTTGCTCAAACATTACCCTTTGCGTGTATTTAACGAAGTTGGGTCGGGTTGTAAAACCCCACAAATGAAGCTCCGAAATAGGTTCTGCGGTCGCATATGCGATCGTATAATCAATATGTGGACCGCATATCGGTCGCATAATTGCTGACCAAAACGACCAAAAATATGTCTGTGTCTGCGGTCACTACGCGGTCCACATAACTATTATGCGGTCGCATAGTGCACCACAGAATAGTTATGCGGTCGCATAGTCGACCGCATAATTGCTTCCATACTGACCCTCTCCTGCCTCACTTCTGCGGCCATTATGCGGCCCGCAGAGTGGTTCTTCAGTCGCATAATGGACAGCAGAAATGCATTTTTTCGCCAAATATTTTCCTTTACTTTCCGGTGCATTGTTCAAAAATCCTCAAACACATATACCTACTCCGGCACCACGGAACCTTAAATTCATTTGCGAACTTTTACGGGGTTTTACACTTAAATACTTCGGAAGTTTCCGGGGTGTTACAGAAATTACCTTCATGTTAAAACTTCTCCTTGCCAGTACACTACGACCCTTAACCCAATGCTAGCCACAAGATATCTCAGCCTGAAACCACATCCGCCTATAGCCTATAAGTTGTTGTATTCCCTCTTAAGCACCCCAAAAGTACCACAATCGAGACACCCCTCTAAATAGACCTTCTGAGAATCTGAAGATGTTTCCTTAACCTATCTGTTAGTGAAACGTAGAACCTGTAGTGATATAGATAAACCATCAGTCCCAACACCATCCAATGCAATCTTCGATCATAGCCTTCTACAGATTTTTGAAATTCCTCAAATGCCATATATGATTCCTGAACACAGTAGAACCTTCTCGGTAGTCTCCTACTCTATTCAAATCTCCAATACACTGCCAAAACGAGTCAAACGACCTACGCTCCGTCATCACTCCAACACCCAAAGAAGTAACCCCATCTTAATTCAACCGCGTCATTTCCTACTCCATGCGCACTACATTCATCACGAATAAAAAATCATATCATTCCATGATTTCCATATACCCATAAAGTGTAATATATCCTATATCCAAAAATTCCTTACTTAAAGTCATCCTCAATCTCAACCTTTGCAAGTCATAACAGGTCTACAACATGCCACAAACCAAAACCAATACAAATGAATAACTATGCTATCCGACTGTTGATAGCAGATTCCCCCACTTGGCACAAAGCCATAGAACCAAACATACAACACCCCACAATACCTTTGCTTCACGAATACCACGATCTCTTACCGAAATTCAGCTAAATCCTTCATGAACTCATATACCACTAATTATATAATTCCACAACTCATCCGATAACCTCACATTCATCCTCATGACTATCAAGCCAACTTCCTCAAGCTATCTAAACTCAAATTGCAACACATATAACCCACTGACAGAAAGAAACTATCCACATAACCGCCATAAGAATCACACACCCTCAGAACATCCCGCAAGAGATAACCCTCTTGCTTAGCCTCCAACTTCTATCTCTCTATAACTTTTCATGGCCACAACTAGTACGCAATTACTAAATCTTCCCGAGTCTGATCTCATCAACAAAACATAAGAATATACTTCATTCCACAATGTACATCTGAAAGATTTATCAACATACTCACAACTCATAATCGTACAACTCATCAAGACAGAAATCAAGAACCCAATGGTCCTCTTCACATCCCAAGAAAACTATTCTCGTCACATCTAAGCCATCTAAACACATTTTGCAGTCACATCAAATAACCATCCAAGACAAGGTGGGTTGCTCTGATGGTAAGCACCCTCCACTTCCAACCAAGAGGTTGTGA
>AWOL01S0164658.1:4705-27261 GCA_000715115.1 Nicotiana otophora | reverse complement strand
TATTTTGAGAAGTTTTAAGAAATGATTTGTGAAATGAGTAATTAGTGCTAAGGGTAAAATAGGAGAAAAAATATAATCTTCTCTTGATTTGATAAAATTGACAAGTAAAAGTGAATATATTGTTAATATAGTGGACAAGTAAAAATAAACAGTATATAATATTTTGATATTCTGTGTCACGTTTGGAGGATTATATATGTATTTGGCCTTGGAATTATTTTGACTTCCTTAAAAGAGAAACTTATTTTTTGCATCGCTTAATGACTTTTAACTATTCTAATGCCAAAAAGATCGATCAGGACCCACTTTGATCCCAACTAATATTTTAAATCATTAAAAAGATTAGTTTTTTCGAATACCTTTGAGACCACTTTTATTGAATATAATGAGATTTAATTCGTAATTGTAAAATCGTATATTCACCAAATACATATTATAGTACATCACAGTTTTGTTTTTAAAAAATAAACAATATATCGAGTATATAGATTTGTGGAATACAGCAAAGACATCTGGATGTGTATACACTAGTTAGCAAAATTAAATATTTTGGATTAACCTCTAGGATTCAAATCTTTAACAAAAACTAAACAATTACAAATTAAATACTTATCTACTTTTTGCTAGAGCAGTGAAAATTGGTAAGAAAAATACTTATCTTGTGTGATCCTTTCTCTTTATACCTTTTATAATGACCCCTTTACAAAATTAAGATTTATGGTCCTTCATACTTGACTTATATAATTCAATACAATCCTCCAAACTTAGTTGTAGCCAACCGACACAGCTGGTTAAGAGATCACTAAATAAGACTTGTTTTATAGCACATACCTTTGTAAAGAAGTGTATGAAGGATTAAATAATCCGTAAGATATTAATAATAGGTATTGTCTGTTTTAAAAACTTTATGTTACTTTTGCATTCAATATATGATAATTTTTAGTGGTGTAATTATGAGATCAAGTGGTTGTTCTAATCATAACATGAACTCGGATTACTGTCTATTTTATTGAGTTGTTAGTAAATGGAATTGTTTTAAGAAATATTATATATACATATATTTCATTCTAATTCGATATGAGGAGAAAATGGAAATTGCAACATTCGGATCTCTATTCGAGTTATGTTTATTGGCGTTCTACCAAATTTTTCTTAGTGTTCTTTTGTGTTGCATTTTGTATTAGACCACAATTTTCTGTGTCTTTTCTTCTTCTTCTGAAAAGTGAATAATGATATCTTGAAGCATAAACATCCAACAAACTATCCAAGAATAAATTGCGTAATTATTTCGATAGGTTGTGCAGGAAAACTTTTCAACTAGCGAAAACTGATTCTATATCAGCCTAATGCAATTGAAGAGACAGCATGCAATATTGAAGTTACACCATGCTCATTGGCCAGCATGTATTCAGTGCCTGATGGCTCATGGCATGATCAAGTGCTCTCCTAGATGTCATATATATGCCACCAGAATTGAGGAAGACAATCATCACTTTGTGGCATGCAACCCCTCAAGGTGGCCACTAAGGTGTTGAAGCTACTCTAAGGAGACTACTAACACTGTTCTATTGGAAGAACATGAGGAAAGAGATGAGAGATTTTGTTCAGAAATGTGATGTGTGCCAAAAGAACAAATCTGACCTAGCTGCTTATCCTAGCTTGTTACAACCATTTCCTATTCTAGATGCAGTGTGGTCCCAAATCAATATGGATTTCATCGATGGCCTCCCTAAATCTAATGGTTATGAGGTGATACTTGTGGTAGTAGACATGCTTAGCAAGTATGGTCACTTTATTCCATTGAAGCACCCTTATACTACTCAATCAGTTGCCAAGGTATTCTTAGACACTGTGGTGTGATTACATGGTCTACCTGATACCATTACAAGTGAGCGAGATGCTGTCTTTCTCAGTACTTTGTGGAAAGAGTTATTCTCACTACAAGGAGTTCAATTGAACACTTCTTCTTCATACCATCCCCAATCTGATGGACAGACTGAGGTGTTGACCAGAAGTCTTGAGACCTACTTAAGGTGCTACAGCAATGAAGATGCTACTAACTGGTACTCCTGCTTGCATATGACTGAGTACTGGTATAACACCTCATTTCACTCAGCCATACAGACCACTCCCTATGAAGTACTATATGGTCAACCACCTCCCTTACATTTACCCTACTTGCCAGGGGAGTCAGCTTCAGCTGAAGTTGACAACACTTTGCTCAATCGAGAGCTGAAATTATAGTTGCTTAAATACCATCTGAGAAGAGCTCAACATAGAATGAAGCAACAAGCAGATTCACACAGAAGTGATAGGCAATTTGATGTAGGTGATTGGGTCTATCTGAAGATTCAGCTCTATAAACAAGTGACTATATCCAACCACTCATCACACAAGTTGGCTTATAAATACTATGGACCCTTTCAGATTCTCAAATGAGTGGGTCCTGTTGCCTACACTCTATTACTTCCTGCTGGAGTCAAGATCCATCCCACATTACATGTTTTATTGATAAAAAGATACTATGAAGTTCCATCTCAACTTTTTTATCCTCTAGTAATTGATTTGGCCAGTCCTTATTAATTTTGCAAAGAAGACTGGCGAAGAAAGGAAATAAAGCTGTTGCACAAGTCTTAGTTAAGTGGAAAGGACTTCCTGCCGATGCTGCTATATGGGAGTTTGTCATAGTCCTGCAAACTAGGTTTCGTGCTTTTAATCTTTATGGACAAGGATCTTCGATTGGGGGGAGTACTGATACACAAATATAGAGGATTAACTTGAGCAGCTCAAGTATAGAAGACAAAGTAGTGCAAAGTCAAAAGTTATTTACAGGGAGGGAGAGTTAGTTACAATTAGTTGAGGTAGTGAGAATAACAGAATTCAGCTAGAAGGATTCTGCTATAGCATTATCATTTTAGATACAATGTAATGAGTGCATATAGTGTTGTAAGCTACAAATTGCATTTCATCAATCATTACATAAAGTTTCTTCCTAAACTCTCTCTTCTCTTCTTCATCATCCCACTTCTTCTTCTTCTTCTTCTTCTTCTTCTTCTTCTTCCTCTTCTCTACTGCTTTCTCGAGTAATTCTTGAGGCAGTGCTGCGATCCTCGAGTTCAAGTTGAACTCCTGCAATCGTGTAACATTGGTATCAGCTCTCTCGATCCTTGGAATCATGGCGAAAGGCACACAATCGAATAAAAATTCAACTAAAGAACTAGCTGAACTACGTGAATTGATGCAAAAATTGATAGCTGATGTAGGGGCTATATCTGGTGAAGTTTTGCATCTGAAGCAGTTGGATAGGACAGTCCTCGAATTGAAGGAACAAATGACTAATTCAAGGGAACTCCAGAAAGATAAATTGCCATTACCATATGAAGGTGAACCTTCTTAAGGAAGGTCTCATCAAGAGAGAAGCCCTACGAGCTGCAATCATCACCATTCCAATTTCTCTAGGTTGTCTAGGATAGAGTTCTTACGGTTTACTGGTGTAGATCTAAGATTATGGTTGTTCAAAATCGAACAATTCTTCTCTATGAAAAAAAGTATCTGCTGAAGAAAAGGTTGAAGTAGCTGCATTACAGTTGGAAGGTGAAGCTATACAATGGAACCTCTCTTTTATGAGGTACATGCAATACCCACAACCTACTACTTGGAACGAGTATGTCATGGCACTAGTCGAAAGATTTAGGGCTGATTTTGATGATCCGATGGAAGAAATCAAAAAAATCAAACAAACTGATAGTGTGACGGAATATCAAGCTATTTTTGAGAGGAATCTGAATAGGCTGAGATTATCTCAAGAAAATGCAATTAGCTACTTTATTGGAGGTTTGAAACACGAGCTTAACATTACAGTCAAGCTCACCAACCCAACTACATTATCACAGGTGTATAGAACAGCCAGAATACATGAGGTTTACCTAGCTGCAACCAAACAAACTTCCTATGCATCAGGAACCTCAGTCAAGAGATATACTGGGCTAGGAATTACTGGTAAACCATTGCTCCCTACCCCTAATTCCAGTAGTTTACCTTATACTAAGGGTGTCAATAGGAGAGCATTGAGTATAGATGAAATGAATGACAAAAGGGCAAAGGGATTATGTTACTTTTGTAATGAGAAGTATGTACATGGGCATAGGTGTACAAATTCCAAACAGATGTACATATTAGAATTGGAGGAAACAGAAGAAATACAAGATACATGTGAAGAACAAGAACTATTGTTGCAAGATGATAGTTTCAATTCCTCAGATTCATCTCAATCTATAGAACAAATAGAGATTTCCATTCATGCTTTGAATAGCTCTTTGGGTTACAGAACTTTGAAAGTAACTGGTTACCATGCTAAGAAGGCCTTGAATATTTTGATTGATACTGGTAATTCACACAATTTCATTGATCCTGACTTGGTCAAACACCTGGGATGTAAGATCAGGTATACTCACCCTCAATTGGTGGTTGCTGCTGATGCAAACATGATGGTGGATAAATTGTGCACCATCACTTGGTTGCTGCAAAGAACTGAGTTTTCAGCAGAGTTCTTGCTACTGCCCTTAGGATTATATGGAGTAGTACTGGGAGTGCAATGACTGCTAACACTTGGAGACATCAAAATGAACTTTAGAAAGCTGACTATGGAATTCTGGTCCAAAGGAAGGAAACATCTCCTCAGAGGTGCTGGCATCCAGATCAAGGTTCAAGAAGCTGACAAATTGGCCAAGCATACATGTAACATTTCCCAACTATGTATGATTCAAGTAGTACCAATGGGAAATACTGAAGAATAATGGCATGCATTAAAAGCTAAGGAATAACCAGAAACATATGCTAGATTAGTGCAACTATTGTCTGAGTATTCCAGCTTGTTTGAAGAGCCTACTGAATTACCACCCTCTAGAGGTGTGTTTGATCACAGGATTGTGTTGCAACCTGGGACTAAACCTGCGAACAAATGACCCTATAGATATCCCTCAGTTAAAAATGATATCATTGAAGGGTTGGTACAATATATGCTAGATCAAGGGATTATCCAACCCAGCTGTAGTCCTTTTGCATCTCCAGTGGCTTTAGTAGGAAAAAAGGCTGGAACATGGAGGCTTTGTGTGGATTATAAGGACTTAAATAAACACACAGTCAAAAACAAGTTTCCAATCCCTATTGTGGAAGACATGCTTGATGAATTAGGAGGATCAAAGTCTTTTCTAAAATAGACCTAAGATTTGGCTATCACCAACTTAGGATGGCAAAAGAGTATGTTCCTAAAACTGCGACATTTTGAGTATTTCGTGATGCCATTTGGCCTTTCAAATGCTCCTGCTACCTTTCAAGGACTGATGAACTCCATCTTTCAGAAATTTCTAGAAAACAGGTGTTGGTTTTCTTTGATGATATACTTATCATTTGGTTCACTTAAGAGCTGTATTTGTGGAGATGAAAAAATACCAACTCTTTGCCAAAAATATTGTCACGACCCGAAATTCTCACCTTCGGGACCGTGATGGCACCTAACATTTCATTTGCTAGGCAAGCCAATGTTAGAATAATATTAGCCATTTTTAAATAATTTTAAATTAATTAATAACAAAGAAATAAATGCGGAAGTAAAGTCTGAAATATAGTGAATAATTCATAATAATAGCGATGTCTAAATGCCATCCCAGAACTGGTGCCACAAGTACACGAGCTACTAGAATAATACAAATAAAGGACTGAATGAAAATGAAGCTGTCTAAAAGAAATACGCAGCTACGATAAAGTGGAAGGGGACTTCAGAACTGTGAACGTCATGCAGTTATACCTCAAGTCTCCTGCGAATAGCTGAATCCGAGCAAATCTACTGTACGCCGCTGGGACCAACTCTGGTATCTATACTAGAAGTGTAGAGTTTAGTATAAGTACAACCGACCCCATGTACCCGTAAGTGCCGAGCCTAACCTCGATNGCTAGGACTAACTCCAAAATCTGCACAATAAATGCACAGTGTAGTATGAGTATAACCGACCCCATGTACTCCGTAAGTGCCGAGCCTAACCTCGATGAAGTAGTGACGAGGCTAAGGTAGGTCACTTACATTAACATGTACGCAATAATAATAATAACAACAATAATAGAAATAATACAAGTGTCTCATTTCAACAGTTGAAGCCAACTCGACAGCCATAACCAATTTTTATTTCAATCAGTTTCCGTTGCGGCTTGCAACTCGATCCCACAATATATTCACATACAATTCTATTGCGGCGTGCAACCTGCTCCCCTAATATATTCATTTCAATAAATTCTGTTGCGGCGTGCAACCCGCTCCTCCAATATATTCATTTCAATAAATTCTGTTGCGGCGTGCAACCCGCTCTTCCAATATATCCATTTCAATCAATTCTGTTACGGCGTGCAATCCACTCCTCCAATAATATAATTTACCAATTCTTATAAAAGAAATTACTCTAGAAATAGGCAATTTAGTAATTAGTATACTAAATGTCAAGTAGCAATTAAGTCACATAAATCAAATAAGCATGTAGCAATTACAACATGGATTCAAGGCATAATATTGAGTAACAAATATGAGGGAAATAATTAATATAATAATTAATTCATGATTTAAAATAATTTATGATTTTCAAATAACTAGGCAAACAATTAATTTGACGGCATATAGACACTCGTCACCTCGCCTATACGTCATTCGCATGAATTTCACATAACAAATAATTCAAGGGTTCCATTCCCTCAAGTCAAGGTTAACCACGACACTTACCTCGCTTCACAACCAATTTCAAGATTCCAATAAATCTTTGCCTCACAAATTCATGTCCGAAAGCTTCAAATCTAGTCACAAACAATTCAATATACTCAACACGAATCGTAGGAATTAATTCCATATGAATTTTAAAAATCCGAAATTCATTTTAAAAATTGACATTAGGACCCACGTCTCGAATCCTGAAAACATTTACGAAATTCGAACACCCGTTCCGATACGAGTTCAACCATATAAAAATTATCGAATTCCGATATCGGATTGATTTTCAAATCATAAATTTTGTTTTTGGAAAGTTTTACAAAAATTCCAATTTTCTTCCATCTAAATTCAAAATAAATGATGAATATAGACATGGATTTATGAAATATAATCACTATATGATAAAGAATACTTACCCAGTTTGAAATCGTGAAAAACTCCTTTGAAATCGCCCTTAGGCCGAGCTCTAATGGAGGGTTTGTGAAAAATGGGGAAAATCCCGTTTTTGGTATGTTTTAATCATTGGCGTGAGGCCTTCTTCGCGTTCGCGAAGGGCTTGTCGCGTTCGCGATATGCAGCAGCCCAAGTGGCCTTCACGCTCGCGAGATACCCTTCGCGTTCGCGAAGGCTTACACCCACCAGCGTACGCGTTCGCGAGCCTTGTGCCGCGTTCGCGAAGAGTATTGATCAGTTACCCGCCCCCTGGTCCACAAAGCTACGCGTTCACGATACACTGTCCACGTTTGCGAAGGGCAGCCCCCCCTCCACTTCACATTCTCGTATAGCCCTTCGCATTCGCGTAGGGTAAAATCCCACCCAGCCCAGTTCACTCTTCGCATTCGCGAGAGTACCTTCGCGAATGCGAAGAAGGAAACCATATGACAGCTGAAGCTAATGAAAAACCAGATTTTCTAAGTCCCAAACCACCCGCAGTCTATCCGAAATTTACCCGAGCCCTTGGGGTTCCAAACCAAATATGCACACAAGTCCAAAAATATCATACAAACTTGCTCGCGTGATCAAAATACCAAAATAGCTCCTAGAACTACGAATCGGATGCCAAACCAAATGAAATCTTCAAGAAAACTTTAGAACTTCTATTTTAACAACCGGACGTCCGAATCACGTCAAACTAACTTCGTTTTTTACCAAATTTGACAGTCAAGTCATAAATATAGTAATGGACCTATTTCGGGTTCCAAAACTAGAATACGGACCCGGTATCAATAAAGTCACACATTAGTCAAATCTCTTAAGTCATTAAACCTTTAAACTTCAAAATTTCGAAAACAAGCTATAATTCGAGATAGGGACCTCCGAATTCGATTCCGGATATATGCCCAAGTCCCAAATCATGATACAGGCCTATCGAAACTTTCAAAACACTAATTCGGGTTCGTTTTATTAGGATGTTGACCAAAGTCAACTCTATTAAGTTTTAAAGCTCTATTTCATATTTTAATCCATTTTTCATATAAAAACTTTTCGAAAAATTATACGGACAACGCACCTAAGTCGAGGAAAGCTAAATGGTGTTATTTGAGGTTTTAGAATAGAGAAATAATATTTAAAATTAAAGATGACATATTGGGTCATCACAAAGAGCAAGTGCTTCTTTGGAGTCCATATGATTGATTACCTAAGACATTTAGAAGGTGTGTCTACTGACCCTCACAATATAGAAGCTGTGCAGAACTGGCCCACCCCGACTACACTCAAACAACTAAGAGGATTCCTAGGATTGACAGGCTATTACAGAAGATTTATTAAAGGCTTTGGGGTCATCTATAAGACTTTAACTGGACTAACTAAGAAGAATAACTTCAAGTGGTCACCTACAACTGATGCAACCTTTGTAGAACTGAAGAAAGCCCTCACTAATGCACATGTTCTAGCTTTACCAAATGCTAACAAAACTTTCATTATAGAAACTGATGCAAGTGGCTATGGCATTGGAACAGTACTTATGAAAGAGGGACATCCAATAGCTTTTATTAGCAAGGCTTTATCTCCTAGACATGCAGCTCTGTCTGTTTATGATAGAAAGTTGTTGGCTATTTTACATGCAGTAACATATTGATCACAGTACTTGTTGGGACAGAAATTCATTATCAAGACTAACCAAAAGGCCCTGAAGTATCTTATGGAGCATACCCTACACACAAACTCCCAGCTGATGTGGTTAACCAAATTAATGCCATTTGATTATTCAATAGAGTACAAGAAGGGGGTTGAGAACAAGGTAGCTGATGCACTTTCTAGAGTGACCGGAGCTGAACTAGTAGCACTAGTGGTTTCACCTAATGATACTGATTTTTCTCATGATATAATTGATAGTTAGAACCCAAATCAGGAGCTGAAGCACCTCATTAAAGAAACTCAACCTGATCCATATACTCACAAACAATTTACATGGTTTCAAGGAAAGCTAAAGAGAAAGGGCAGATTGGTGATAGGCAAGGTACCAGAATTGAGGGGGACATCTTGAAGCATAAACATCCAACAAACTATCCAAGAATAAATTGTGTAATTATTTTGATAGGTTGTGCAGGAAAACTTTTCAATTAGCAAAAACTGATTCTATATCAGCCTAATGAAATTGAAGAGACAACGTGCAATATTGAACTTACATCATGCTCATTGGCCAGCATGTATTCAGTGCCTGATGGCTCATGGTATGATCAAGTGCTCTCCTAGATGTCATATATACGCCACCAGAATTGAGGAAGACAATCATCACTTTGTGGCATGCAACCCCTCAAGGTGGCCACTAAGGTGTTGAAGCTACTCTAAGGAGAGTAATAACACTGTTCTATTGGAAGAACATGAGGAAAGAGGTGAGAGATTTTGTTTAGAAATGTGATGTGTGCCAAAAGAATAAATCTGACCTAACTGCTTATCCTGGCTTGTTACAACCATTACCTATTCCAGATGTAATATGGTCCCAAATCAGTATGGATTCCATTGATGGACTCCCTAAATCTAATGGTTATGAGGTGATACTTGTGGTAGTGGACAGGCTTAGCAAGTATGGTTACTTTATTCCATTGAAGCACCCTTATACTGCTCAATCAGTTGCGAAGGTATTCTTAGACACTATGGTGCGATTACATGGTCTACCTGATACCATTACAAGTGATCGAGATGCTGCCTTTCTCAGTACCTTCTGGAAAGAGTTGTTCTCATTGCAAGGAGTTGAATCGAACACCTCTTCTGCATATTATCCCCAATCTGATGGATAAACTGAGGTGTTGAACGGAAGTCTCGAGACCTACTTAAGGTGCTACAACAATGAAGATGCTGCTAACTGGTACTCCTACTTGCCTATGGCTGAGTATTGGTATAACACCTCATTTCACTCATCCATACAGACCACTCCCTATGAAGTACTATATGGTCGACCACCTTCCTTACATTTACCCTACTTGCCAGGGTGTCAGCTTCAGCTGAAGTTGACAATACTTTGCTCTATTGAGAGCAGAAATTGAGTTGCTTAAACACCATCTATAACGACCCGACCAGTTATTTTGCTTTCTAGATCTCCGTTCTCCTAATTAAGACTCCCCGTATGTGCTTTATCTATTTTATAACATGCGGGGATGGTTGGTTTAGGTTTGAAAGGGTTCTGGTTAAAATTGGAACACTTAATTCCTTAATAATAGCCTATACTGGTTAAGTTCGACTTGAGTCAACGTGTTGAGTAAACAACCTTAGAAATAAGATTTGATGGTCCCAATAGGTTTGTGTGATGATATTTGACTTGGGCGTGTATTCATATCAGGTTTTGGATGACCCGGGAGCGTTTCAGCGTTTAATATTGAAAGTTGGCGCGTTGAATGTTTTCCAAGTTCTTTAAGTTTGGTTTGGAGTAGACTATGGCATTATCAAGGTCCGTTTGGGATTCTAAGTCTGGTAATAGTTCCGTATGGGGATTTATGACTTGCACACAAAATTTGGCATCATTCCGAGTTGATTTGATAGTAATCGGGCGCGCGGAAGTGTTTTTAGAAGTTTTTGAGTTTCATGTCGAATTCATACGTTTTGGCGTCCGATTCATAATTTTAGATGTTATTTTGGTATTTTGATCATGCGAGCGGATCTGTATTATGTTTTTGGATGCGTGAGTGGTATCGGATAGGGTCCCAGGGGCCCTGATGCAAACAGATTGAAATTAAACTCGGAATTGGACATGAGGGAACTGCTAGTGCTTCAAATCTTGCTTAATCGCACATGCATGGAAAGAGCCGCATGTGCGAACTCACTAAAGCGGCCCAGTGGTCGCAGAAGAGGATTTGAGGCTGGAGCTAGGTGGTCACAGGTGCGTGGATGTTTCCTCATCTGCACGCCCGCAAAAGCGATGGAGGCTTTGCAGATGTGGACTTGGGCTGGCCGGCTGTGGGTCGCATAAGCGAAAGGAATCTGCAGAAGTGGCTCCCCGTTCGCAGAAGTGAGAAAGGTGGAGGCAGTGGGGGATTGCATATGCAACCTTTTGACTGCACCTGTGGTTCCGCAGATGCGTTCAAGTGGCCGCAGGTGCGGAAGTCGCTGGGCAGTGAGGGTTCTTAATCAGAGACTTAGGCCATTTTCTCTCACATTTCATTTGGTCTTGGGAGATTTTGAGAGCACATTTGAGGGGGATTCTCATCAATATCCTAAGGTAAGTAACTCCCACCCATTTTCAAGTTAATTATGCAGATTTTAGATAGATTAAACATTGAAAAATTGTGAAAACTTGTGAGATTTGTGTAGAACCTATGGTTTTAGTAAAAATGAGATTTTAGAACGAAATTGGTTATGAAATTAGGTAAAAATTATATAGTTGAGTTCGTGAGGCTATGGGTGATATTTATCTGAATCTGGGCACGTAGGCCCAGGGGGCGAATTTTAGGAATCTTTTAATTTTGTTGGGTAATTATTCTAATAGCTAAATTATAAACTTTTGAGTATATATTGATTAAATTATATAATATTTGACTGGTTTCGGATTGTTCGGCGTCGACTTGGGGCTTTTAGAGCGGATTAGTGGACGGGAAGTGAGTTTGGAAACGAGGTAAGTCTCTTGACTAACCTTGTAAGAGGGAACTCATCCCCTTAGGTGTATCTTGTTGTGTATTACTTGTGTGGAGATCTACGTACGTACGAGGTGACGAGAGTCCGTGCGTAGCTATATTTCATGATATGTCCGGGTAGACTTAGATCCACATCATGATTTTAATTATACTGTTACGTTTATCTTGCGTATTGACTCGGAAGTATTGAGTACCACTATTCTTATGGGATCGGGCCGCTCTCCTCGGTAGTACTAAGTACCACTATTGCCGCGAACCTTGCGGAAGTTTGATGCACTTTGGGTCATTGTTGACAGGTTAACCAAGACAACACACTTCATTCTGGTTGTGACTACGTATACTTCAGAGAGGTTGGCCAAAATTTATACTCAGGAGATAGTTCAGTTGCACGATGTGGAAATTTACATCATATTAGATAGAGGCCCTCAATTTAATTCACACTTCTGGAGGGCCGTACAGAGTATATTGGGGACCTGTGTTGAGCTCAGCACAACCTTTCATCTGCAGACCGACAGGCAGTCAGAGCGGACAATCCAAATTTTGGAGGACATGCTCAGGGCGTGTGTGATTGACTTTGGAGGTCAGTGGGGTCGTTTCTTGTCTTTGTCTGAGTTTGCTTATAATAACAGTTACCAATCCAGCATCGAGATGGATCTATTTGAGGCTTTATATGGTCGGCAATGTCATTCGCCCATCAGATGGTTTCAGCCAGGTGAGGCTAAGTTATATGGTACTGATTTGGTGAAAGATGCCTTGGAAAAGGTAAAGTTAATTCAGGAGCGACTTCGTACAGCACAGTCCAGACAAAAGAGTTATGCAGATCAGAAAGCGCGTGATTTATCATTTATGGTGGGTGAAAAAGTCCTCTTGAAGATTTCACCGATGAAGTGAATCATGAGATTTTCGAAAAAGGGCAAGTTGAGCCCAAGGTGTATAGTCCCATTTGAGGTGTTGAGACGAGTTGGGGAGGTTGCTTATGATCTTGCTTTGCCTCCCAGTCTATCAAGAGTTCATCCGGTTTTTCATGTATATATGCTCCGGAAGTATCATGCTGACCTGTCACATGTGTTAGACTTCAGTATTGTTCAGTTAGATAAAAGTTTGGGTTATGAAGAGGAGCCAGTTGCCATTGTTGTTAAACAGATTCGCTAGTTGAGGTCCAAGAAGATTTTTACAGTAAAGGTCCAGTGGAGGGGCCAACCGGTCGAGGAAGCGACTTGGGAGGCCGAGGAATACATGCGGAGCAGATATCCACACTTATTCAGCACTCCAGGTACAATTCTAAACCCGTTCGAGGACGAAAGTTTGTTTAAGAGGTGGAGAATGTAATGACCTAACCGGTCATTTTGACTTTTAGAAACCCGTTCCCCTAAATAAAACTCCCTGTATGTGATTTTATTAATTTATGACTTGCAAGAATGGTTGGTTCGGGATTTGGAAGTGTTCGGGTTGAAATCGGAACACTTGGTTCCTTAAGTTGGCCTTAAATGCTAAGTTTGACTTCGGTCAACATTTTTAGAAAATGACACTGGAATAGAATTTTGATGATTCCAACAGCTCCGTATAGTGATTTTAAACTTAGGAGCGTATTCAGAATTTTGTTTGGAAGTCCGTAGTTAAATTAGACTTGAAATGGCTAAAATAGGAATTTAAGTTTGGAAGTTTGAACGGGGAGTTGACTATTTGATATCGGAGTCGAAACCCAGTTCCAAAAATTTTCATAGCTCCGTTATGTCATTTATGATTTGTGTGCAAAATTTGAGGTTAATCGGACTTAATTTGATAGGTTTCGACATCGAATGTAGAAGTTGGAAATTTTAAGTTTCATTAAGCTCGTATTGGAGTATGATTCGTGGTTTTAGTGTTGTTTGATGTGATTTGAGGTTTCAACTAAGTTTGTATGATGTTTTAGGACTTGTTGGTGTATTTGGTTGAGGTCCCGAAGGACACAGGTGAGTTTCAGACGACTAACAGATCAATTTTTGGATTTGGAGTTTGCTGAAATCTGGTGTCTGGTTTCCTTCTACGCGATCGCGTGAGAAGGTTCGCGATCGCGTAGGCTTAATTGGGCAGCTGAAAATTTGTTCTATGCGATTATGTGGGAACATCCGCAATCGCGTAGGTTAGGCGAGCTGTGCTATGCGAACGCGTGGCTAAGGCCGCGTTCGCGAAGAGGAACGGAGGGAGGAGCTGGGCCACGCGCTTAATGCTTCGCGATAGCGTGAGAAGGTTCGCGATCACGTAGGTTTGCGGAGTCAGTGCTTCGTGATCGCGTGGGATTTTCCGCTGTGAGAAGGTACGCGATCGAGTAGAAGAAATCACTGGGCAGAGAGTTTATGTTCTGAAAATGCGACTTCGTCCCATTTTCCATTTTTACCGATTTGGAGCTCGGATTGAGGCGAGTTTTGGGAGATTTTAAGAGAAAACAATGGAGTAAGTGTTCTTATCTTAATATTGGTTAAATTACCCGAATCCATCACTATTTTTATCATTTGATTGGTGAATTAAGTTGAAAATATTTGAAACCCCTCATGGATAAATTTGAGGATTTGAGGGCCGAATTATTATCGGAATTTAGCAATTTTAGTATGGGTAGACTCGTAGTTGAATGTGCGTTCATATTTCATAACTTTCGCTGGATTCCGAGACGTGAATCCCACAGACGATTTTTGAGTTAATTTCAGATTTTTATTGAAAAATGTAGTATTTTCTTATGAAATTGATTCCTATAATTTTGGTGACTGTATCGAATTATTTTTGGCTAAATTCAAGCTATTCAGAGTTAGATAATCGAGGAAAGGGCATACTAGTAGATTAAATTGGAGCAAGTCGAGGTAAGTCTCTTGCCTAACCTTGTAATGGGAAAATTACCCCTTAGGTGATTTAAATTAATAGTTGTTGCTAATTGTGGGGGGCTACGTACGCACGAGGTGACGAGAGTCCGTGCGTAGCTATTATTTATGCTAAAGTTCGGGTAGTTTAGGACTCAAATCATGAATTACTTGTGATAATTACTCCTTTTATTTAATTAAATTACTGGAATTATATTGCAATTGTTTGAGGAAATAGTAAAAGATCGAAACTTCATATATTCAAAATTTTGTGTAAATTATTGAATTGTTAATATAAATTGTACATCCTCTCGTATTAATCTTGTAATATATATACTTTTATTCCGGAGGTACATAAGAAAATGTCCTCCTTTCTTATGGAGCGGGCCGAACGCCTCAGCAGTATAGATGCATCTATGGATCACGCCGCACATCCCTCGGTAGTGTACACGACACTCTGGATCGGGCCGTACGACCTCGACAGAAATCGTGCCTAATAATAATAATTATACGATACCTTGATATTTTAATTGCAACTTGTGAAGTTAAATAAATGGGAAATTGTCGTATTTGAAGGAATTTAATTATTTCTGCTGGTTAAGAAAAATTATTGTAAATTCTATAAAGCATATTGATTTAAATATTGCTATTGTTATTTTTTTTTATTTGACTCTTAGTGAGTGTCAAAGTTGACCTCTCATCACTACCTCTTCGAGATTAGGCTTCATACTTACTGGGTCCATGTTGTTTACGTACTCATGCTACACTTGATGCACTTTTTGTGCAGGACCTGAGACAGGTGATATAGTTGGACCTATCAGCGCGCATTCATGTTATCTAGAGGCTTAGTGGTGAGCTGCCTTTCTGAGTCGTTCTGCAGCAACTAGTTCCTCTTGTTGAAATTTTATCTGTCTATTTTATTTCAAACGGTATTTTGAATTGTTTTGTGTAATATACTAGATGCTCATATACTTGTGACACCAGGTCTTGGCACACACTAGTAGAAATGAAAGTACTCCGAGTTTAATTTTTGCAAGTACTCCGAGTTTTATTACTCGCATAACTTTTAAAGAAATGAATACATGTTTAAATCATTATTTGGCTTGCCTAGTTAGATGTTGAGCGCTATCATGACCTATAGGTGAATTTGGGTCGTGACACATGGTATCAGAGCACTGAGTTCACGTATGTCTCACAAGTTATGAGCAGACCTAATAGAGTTTTGCGGATCGGTACGGAGACGTGTATACTTATCTTCGAGAGGCTATACGGTGTTAGGAAACTTCCTTTCTTCATCTTCCATCGTGCAATTTATGTTGAACTAAATATCTTTCTCTTATTCTCTCACAGATGGTGAGAACGCGCTCTAATGAGGTTCCATACAAGGGAAGAGCTACTCCCCCTATTGTTAGAGGCCGAGGTAGAGGCCGGGGGAAGGATCCAACCCATGGTAGGGGATGAGGACGTCCCAGGATTGTTCCAGTCATGCCACCAGTGGGTCCAGCAGAGGATCCCATTATTGAGGAACAGGGCAAGGTGCCCATGGCAGAGCCAGCTCCAGTGGGTTTCATGTCTGCACCGGGATTCCACGAGGTCATGGGCCGTATGCTGTGGTTCATGGACACTATGACTCAGGCCGGTTTATTTCCGGCAGACCCAGCCACATCTCAGGCGGGCGGGGGAGCACAGATCCCTACCGCACAGGCTCATGGGCAAGCAATTGCTGTATATCAGACCTAGGGTGTACTACTTGTGGGTGGAGCCCAGCCATTGGCAGCACATACACCTGAGCCCAGACCAGCTGTGACCGCCGAGCCACAGAAACTATTGGATAGATGGACTAGATTACATCCTTCTGTCTTTGGAGATGAGCGACATGAGGATCCCTAGGACTTTATTGATCGGTGCAGGGACAGACTGCACAACATGAGGATATTGGAGTCTCATGGGGTAGACTTTACTACTTTTCAACTAGAGGGCAGAGCCCGTAGATGGTAGGAGTCTTATCTTCTTGGCAGACCAGCAAATTCTCCTCCCATGGCTTGGGACAGGTTCACTCGTATTTTCCTGGACAAGTATATTTTACCCTCCCATAGGGAAGAGTTGCGGTTTCAGTTTGAGCAGCTCCAGCAGGGTCAGATGTCAGCGATCGATTATGAGGCGAGGTTCTCTGAGTTATCTCGCCATGCACTTATGATACTCCCTACTGAGGAAGAGAGAGTGCAGAGGTTTGTTGTGGGTCTACATACTGGCATTCAGGACACTATGGCCCGAGAGGTTGAGATGGGGACTTCTTATGAGTTGGTCGTAGAGATAGCTCGGAGGATTGAGGGTGCGCGTCGGCGTAGCCGGGAGCATGTTATGAGAGATAAGCTGTTTAGATATTCTAGAGAATTCAGAGGTACTCCGTCTGGGGGATAGAGGTCAGTTAGTGACAGGGCATTCCAGCAGGCCCCCATATCCAGCACCATCGCCTCCTCGGGGTGCTCCAGTATGACCTTATATCAGTGCTATGCCAGAGAGTTCTGATCGCCCACCAGCTATTCAGGGTTCTTCCAATGGGTATTCAGGTCACCAGGGTCAGACTTTTAGTCAGCATCCCATCACACCAAAAAGTTGTTATGAGTGCGGGGATCCCAGTCACATGTGGAGATTCCCCCCCAGGCTTCGGGGTAGACCCGTGAAGCAGGGTCAACAGCCTATGATTACAGCATCAGTTGCTCCACCCGCCATCCGACTACCAAGAGATGGAGGACAGGTGGGTAGGAGCCGTCCTAGAGGTGGGGGTCAGCTAGGTGGAGGCCAGCCAGTTGGCGCTTTAGCCCGGTTCTATGCTTTTCCGGCCAGACCAGATGCAGAGGCCTTAAATGCAGTGATTACATGTATTATTTCTGTTTGTGGCAAATATGCCTCCGTATTATTTCCAGGGTCTACATATTCCTATGTGTCATCTCTATTTTCTCATTTTTTGGGTATTTCTTATGAGTCCTTGAGTACTCCTATTTATGTGTCCACTCCTGTGGGCGATTTTGTCGTTGTGGATCGGATCTACCGGTCCTGCATTATTATATTATGTGGTTATGAAACTAGAGCAGATCTTCTATTGCTTGAGATGTCCGACTTTGAAATTATCCTGGGCATGGACTGGTTATCTCCATATCATGCCATCCTAGATTGCCATGCCAAGACTGTTACCTTGGCTATTCCAGCATTGCCTAGGCTGGAGTAGAAGGGTTCGTCTGTTAGTGCATCTAATCGGGATATTTCTTTTATGAAGGCTCAACACATGGTTGAGAAGGGTTGTTTGGCTTATCTAGCTTATGTTCGGGATACTACTGCAGAGACTCTGACTATTGATTCAGTGGTTGTAGTTCGAGAGTTCTCTGATATATTTTCAGATCTTCCAGGCATGCCACCAGATCGTGATATTGGTTTCTATATTGACTTGGCTCCAGACACCCAACCTATATCTATCCCACTGTATCGCATGGCTCCGAAAGAATTGAAAGAATTAAAAGAACAGCTTGAGGAGTTACTAGCCAAAGGGTTAGTCAGACCGAGTGTATCGTCTTGGGGTACACCGGTATTATTTGTGAAGAAGAAGGATGGAACGATGCGAATGTGTATTGATTTTCGCCAATTAAACGAAGTCATTATTAAGAACAAGTACCCGTTGACACGTATTGATGATCTATTCGACTAGTTGCAGGGTGCTAGGGTGTTCTCTAAGATCGACATGAGGTCGGGGTACCACCAGTTGAAGATTCGGGATTCGAATATTCCGAAGACTGCTTTCCGGACTAGATATGGCCATTATGAATTTCTAGTGATATCTTTTGGTTTGACTAAAATCCCGGCGGCGTTTATTGATCTGATGAACAGGGTATTCAGGCCATATATTGATTTGTTTGTTGTTGTCTTCATTGCTGATATTTTGATTTACTCGCGCAGTAAGGAAGAGCACGAGCAACATATAAGAATGGTGCTTCAGACACTGCGGGAACAGAAGCTATATGCTAAGTTTTCCAAATGTGAGTTTTGGCTAAATTCTGTAGCATTCTTGAGGCATATTGTATCAGGCGAGTGTATTAAAGTTGATCCTAAAAAGGTCGAGGCAGTTCAGAATTGGCATCTTCCCACTTCGGCGACTGAGATCAGGAGTTTCCTGGGTTTAGCAGGTTATTATCGTCGGTTCATGGAGGGCTTTTCATCTATTGCAACGCCTTTGCCCAAATTGACCCAGAAGGGTGCTCCATTCCGATGGTCTGATAATTGTGAGGTGAGCTTTCAGAAGCTCAAGACATCATTAACTACAACACCAGTGTTAGTGTTGCCTTCCGGTTCGGGGATGTATACAGTGTATTGTGACACTTCACGCGTTGGTTTGGGTTGTGTATTAATGCAGGAGGGGCGAGTTATTGCATATGCTTCACGTCAGCTGAAGCCCCATGAGAAGAATTATCCAGTACACGATTTGGAGTTAGTTGCAATTGTTCACGCTCTTAAGATTTGGAGGCAGTATCTTTATGGGGTGTTTTGTGAGGTTTACACTGACCATCGCAACTTGCAGTATTTATTCAATCAGAGGGACCTAAATTTGAGCCAGCGCAAATGGCTGAAGTTACTGAAAGATTATGATATCACTATCCTGTATCATCCGGGCAAAGCAAATGCAGTTGCAGACGCCTTAAGTAGAAAGGCAGAGAGTATGGGTAGTTTGGCTTTTATTGCAGTAGAGGAGAGGCCATTAGCTTTGGATATTCAATCCTTGGCTAACCGACTTGTGAGATTGGACATTTGAGAGCCCATTCGAGTTCTTACATGTGTTGTAGCTCAGTCTTCACTATTTGAGAAGATCAAGGCTCGCCAGTTTGACGACCCACACTTATTGGTCCTTCGAGAAATGGTACTACGAGGTGGTGCCCAGGAAGTTACTATTGGCGCGGATGGTGTTCTGCGACTCCAGGATCGTCTATGTGTCCCTAATGTGGATGGATTGAGGAAAAAGATCCTAGAGGAGGCACACAGTTCTCGGTATTTTATTTATCCAGGTGCTACAAAGATGTATTATGACCTGAGGTAACATTATTGGTGGCGAAGAATGAAAAAGGACATAGTTGAGTATGTAACTAGGTGTCTAAATTACCAGCAAGTTAAATATGAGCACTAGAGGCCAGGTGGCCTACTTCAGCAGATGACTATACCAGAGTGGAAATGGGAACGCATTACTATGGACTTTATAGTTGGGTTGCCGCGAACCTAAGTTTGATGCAGTTTGGGTCATTGTTGACAGGCTGACCAAGACGACACACTTCATTCTGGTTGTGACTACGTATACTTCAGAGAGGTTGGCCCAGATGTATATCCAGGAGATAGTTCGGTTGCACGATGTGCCAATTTCCATCATATCAGATAGAGTCCCTCAGTTTACTTCACACTTCTGGAGGGCCGTACAGAGTGAATTGGGGACCCGTGTAAAGCTCAGCACAACCTTTTATCCGCAGACCGACGGGCAGTCGGAGCGGACAGTCCAGATTCTGGAGGACATGCTCAGGGCATGTGTGATTGACTTTAGAGTTTAGTGGGATCATTTCTTGCCTTTGACCGAGTTTTCTTATAACAACAGTTACCAATCCAGCATCGAGATGGCTCCATTTGAGGCTTTATATGGTCGGCGATGTCGTTCGCCCATCGGATGGTTTGAGCCCGGTGATGCTAAGTTATATGGTACTGATTTGGTGAAAGATGCCTTGGAAAAGGTAAATTTAATTTAGGAGCGACTTCGTACAGCACAGTCCAGACAGAAGAGTTATGCAGATCAGAAAGCATGTGATTTATCATTTATGGTGGATGAAAAAGTCCTCTTGAAGGTTTCACCAATGAAGGGAATCATGAGATTTGGAAAAAAAGGGCAAGTTGAGCCCAAGGTTTATAGGCCCATTTGAGGTGTTAAGACGAGTTGGGGAGGTTGCTTACGAGCTTGCTTTGCCTCCCAGTCTATCAGGAGTTCATCCGGTTTTCCATGTATCTATGCTCCAGAAGTATCATGCCGGCCTGTCACATGTGTTAGACTTCATTACTGTTTAGTTAGATAAAAGTTTAGGTTATGAAGAGGAGCCAGTTGCCATTGTTGATAAACAGGTTCGCCAGTTGAGGTTCAAGAAGATTTCTGCAGTAAAAGTCCAGTGGAAGGGACAACTGGTTGAGGAAGCGACTTGGGAGGCCGAGGAAGACATGCGGAGCAGATATCCACACTTATTCAGCACTCCAGGTACAATTGTAAACCCGTTCGAGGATGAAAGTTTGTTTAAGAGGTGGAGAATATAATGACCCAACCGGTCATTTTGACTTTTAGAACCCCGTTCGGGTTAAAATCAGAACACTTGGTTCCTTAAGTTGGCCTTAAAATGCTAAGTTTTACTTCGGTCAATATTTTTAGAAAATAACATCGGAATAGAATTTTGATGATTTCAGTAGCTCCATATGGTGATTTTAAACTTAGGAGCGTGTTCGGAAGGCCGTAGTTAAATTAGGTTTGAAATGGCTAAAATAGGAATTTAAGTTTGCAAGTTTGACCAGGGAGTTGACTTTTTAATATCGGGGTCGGAACCTAGTTTCAAAAATTTTCATAGCTCAGTTATGTCATTTATGACTTGTGTGCAAAATTTGAGGTCAATCAGACTTGATTTGATAGGTTTCGACATCGAATGTAGAAGTTGAAAATTTTAAGTTTCAATAAGTTTGAATTGGAGTATGATTCATGATTTTAGTGTTGTTTGATGTGATTTGAGGTTTCGACTAAGTTTGTATGATGTTTTAGGACTTGTTGGTGTATTTGGTTGAGGTCCCGAGGGACTCGGGTGAGTTTCGGACGGCTAACAGATCAATTTTTGGATTTGGAGTTTGCTGAAATCTGGTGTCTGGTTTCCTTCTACGCGATCAAGTGAGAAGGTTTGTGATCGTGTAGTCTTAATTGGGCAGTTGGAAGTTTGTTCTATGTGATTGCATGGGAACGTCCGCGATCGCATAGGTTGGGCGAGCTGTGCTATGCGAATGCGTAGCTAAGGCCGCGTTCGCGAAGAGGAACGGAGGGAGGAGCTGGGCCACGCGCTTAATGCTTTGCGATCGCGTGAGAAGGCTCGCGATCGCGTAAGTCAGTGCTTTGCGATCGTGTGGGATTTTCCGCGATCGCGTAGGTTTATTTTTGGGCAATAAAAAGTTGTGCTACGCGATCGCGTGAGAAGGTTCGCGATCGCGTAGAAGAAGTCACTGGGCAGAGAGTATAAGTTTTGAAAATGGGACTTCGTCCCATTTTTTATTTTTACCGATTTGGAGCTCGGATTGAGGCGATATTTGGAAAACTTTTAGAGCAAACAACGGGGTAAGTTTTCTTAACTCAATATTGGTTAAACTGCCCAAATCCATCACTGTTTGTATCATTTGATTGGTGAATTAAGTTGGAAAGGTTTGAAAACCCTCTTGGATAAATGTGAGGATTTGAGGGCCGAATTGTTATCGGAATTTAATAATTTTGGTATAGGTAGACTCGTGGTTGAATGTGCGTTCATATTTCGTAACTTTCGTTGGATTCCGAGATGTGGGTCCCACAGATAATTTTGAGTTAATTTCGAATTTTTATTGAAACATGTAGTATTTTCTTATGAAATTGATTCCTACAATTTTGGTGACTGTATCGAATTATTTTTGTCTAGATTCGAGCCATTCAGAGTTGAATAATCGAGGAAAGAGACTACTAGTAGATTAAATTGGAGCAAGTCGAGGTAAGCCTCTTGCCTAACCTTGTAAGGAAAAATTACCCCATAGGTAATTTAAATTAATAATTGTTGCTAATTGTGGGGGCTACGTACGCACGAAGTGACGAGAGTCCATGCGTAGCTACTATTT